>BSBK01008804.1:452500-454476 GCA_027943335.1 Chamaecyparis obtusa
TTCCACCGCCCGAGAAGGTTCCAAAAATTTAGCCCTTTAAGCCGACTAAACATAGAATTATTTATTTTTCACAATTATTATAATAGGGTCAGCTCAAAAGAAATACAAAATATGATTTTAGGTAACCCAACTTCCGGAGGCCATAACTTTTTAACCGTAACTCCGTTGCTTTATTGTAACCACTTTTCAAAAATGCCATGACGAGATCTACAGTGCTTGACACGTGCTAGCGCAAATCAACCGGGGGTCAATCGTGATCTGGAGCCTCTAAGACCTTCAAAATTGACCTGAAAGATTTTGTACCCAAAAACCTCAATAACTTCACCAATACTAATGATGTGGCAATGAAACTCAACTAGTAGGCTGAAATGACTGAGATAAACCTCCAACTGTGAAATCAAAACATTCTGAGATCATATGACCAACTTACTAAAAATAGTAAGTTTCCATAAATAGCAGCTCTGGATAAGATAGCCCTTATTGAAAAGCAATAGAAATATTTTTGGGTGATGCAAGATTGCTCTTACAACCAGGATGCTCTTGCATCAATATATATATATATATATATATATATATATATATATATATAGAGAGAGAGAGAGAGAGAGAGAGAGTTCATGAATATGTACTTGTATCTATATATAGATGTGTTTGTGTTTGTAAATATGGATGTATACATGTAAGTACATATATAATGGATAGACATATGGATACATGCATAAACATTTGGACCAAAAATTTAGAGTAATATAAAGATAAAAAGATGAACAAAGTATTTTATTGAGAAAATAAAATGTTCAAGTGCCATCATAGTTCCAAATATGAGAAGAATAAAATGCATGGTATGATGAATCACTTCCTACCTTATAAAACAATTCATATATATATATATATATATATATATATATATATATATATATATATATATATATATATATATATATATATATATATATATATATATATATTATATATATATATATATATATATATATATATATATATATATATATATACGCGCACACACACACACACACACACACACACACAAGAGTTCATGAATATGTACTTGTGTCTATATATAGATGTGTTTGTGTTTGTTGTTTGTAAATATGGATGTATACATGTAAGTACATATATAATGGATAGACATATGGATACATGCATAAACATTTGGACCAAAAATTTAGAGTAATATAAAGATAAAAAGATGAACAAATTATTTTATTGAGAAAATAAAATGTTCAAGTGCCATCATAGTTCCAAATATGAGAAAATAAAATGCATGGTATGATGAATCACTTCCTACCTTATAAAACAATTCAATTTCGTGGGACTTCTATAAATAGGGGAATAGTTTGTCTTCTACAAATATAACAAAATAATGTTTGTCACATAGTCATATTATTTTTAGGGGAAATTTTTACTAGACCATCGATTGAGGAAGGATGGAAAATTGACCTTATGTAGAAGTGGATTAAATGATAGAACTTGATCCTCCATTTTCTTTCTCCTTTAAAGGTTAATGGTCATTTACAATTGGCCTATAGAAACCCACGTGTTGGTTGGAAAGTTGGCAATAGTTCATTATGTAGGGGCATAATTGTTAATGATGTCTTTGAAAATTGAATTTTATGGAATAGGACTTAAGAGGTTTCTTAAATGTCTATGTATTTCTAGCTCCTTTATTTTTTCAAATTCCCTCAATCTATTCTTCTACTTTTTTATCTCTTTATCTTTCATTTGTATTATTCATATTTGTTCTTTCTTTTACTTCTTCTTTGCATTTTCTAGTTTCTCTTCTCTTATTTCTTCATCCCCCTCTCAATAGCTCTATCATTTCTTTTCTCAGTAGCTTGTCCCTTTTTCCTTTCCTTCAAATATACAATTTCCTTCTTTTTGGCTTCTTGTTCCATGTAAATTTTCTTGTACTTATCTTCTATAAGTATTTGAGAGTTTCGACTCATCTTGATTGT
>BSBK01008806.1:5000-205000 GCA_027943335.1 Chamaecyparis obtusa
TGTGAGATCAAATGAATGGGTAGACGAATGGTATAACACATATTTTGAGTCCACTTTCCTCCTATCATCCCCATGAATCACTACAGACTAACAAAAATGGAATCATCCATTGACTTTGATCGCTTATCTAATCTAGTAACACCAAGTAAAATTTTCCACATACAAATAATCTCAAATTTAGTACTTTATCATAAATATTCAGTAAACTATTTCCCTCATTATGTTTATATCATTACAGGCCATGTTTTTGTTGTTATTGCACCTGAAGACAATGAAGAAGGGACTAATTATTATTTGTGTCATTGTGTTGAGGCAAAAAATAAATTGGATCACTCGGTATCGATGGTGAAGAATTAGAATACCCTATAGGAGCAATGGTTTGTAACTGGTACATGGCTTAGACGGTATGCTATGAAGAACCCTAGGTTGTGGTTGTTCAAGGATTGGGAGACACACAGAAAGATTCTTCATTATTCAAACCTCATTTGTTGCATCAAATGTCCACTTGATCAGATATGGGGGGAAGACCGCATAATAAAACCTCTTGGAAGGTTCGTGAGTCAAGACCACAAGGCAATACTTGAGACAATCAAGGGGTAGGGCAGATCTAATTGAATCATTGGACTAAATAGAGATAACAAAGATAATGTAACATGTCAAATTTATATAGCACTGTAAATTGGGTGCACTGTAAATTGCTCATGCATTACCTCGTATGTATAACAGGAAGTTTGTAAGATTTAATGACAACCTTTCTCTTCTATTTTTTGGGGCAATACCGGAGGTTTTCTCTACTCAGCTATTTCCTCTAGTGCTCCTATTGAGCTGAGTTATCAAAATATTTCTCATTATTAATAAAAATAAACTTTATGATGTTATGCCAATGACTTGCAAGCACATAATACTTGGAAGGCCATGGAAGATCCTTAAGGAACCAACTCAATTCAAGGATGCACTATCTCATTTCCTTTCCAGCTTCTCCCTCTCTGAAACAGAAGGTTTACATTTTAACATAAACCTGACTGGTGTACACTTCCTTCACCCCCTAAACCTTCAACAAGCCCATTTTAACATAAACCCAAGCCAAAACCTGTTAGATTAGGTGAAATACTAATCCTCCCAAGAACACCTGCATGCATAACCCCTGTCACTATGGAAGAAGCAAAGAACAGAAGCAAGAAAAATCTATGGAGGCCAAAAAGCCAGAGAACATCTTATGGACATGCAAAGAGCAATTGTATTCCAAGATTATCTCACAAGAATGAACAAAGGGTTCAACCATATAGGTGAACAAAAAAACCCTAAAGCTATTAAGCAAAAAATAAAGCTAGGTTGCACATTATAATTAATAAATATATTAATTATTAATGCACCTAAAAGATAGCTTAAAGTAAATAGAGTAATAAATGACTTAATTAATTAAACCAAAGTGATTTAATTAATAAGCATAAAGTATGATTACTCTAACACCCCCCCCTTAAGCGTAGCTCAAGAGGGGAAGCTAACCTAGCACAGCTATGAAAGCAGAAAATGGGCCCCGGCAACAAGGCCTGATCAGGTACCCAAGTACAAGAAATAAACTAGATGAAGGAAACAAAGCCTCCAATCTAGGGAATGTCCCAAAGAAAGGAACAAGAAAGAGCATGAAGCATCTCCGAAGCATGAAACTGCAAACACTGTCAGAAGAATACTGCTGGGAACCCCCACTGAAATAGTGCATGGACCAGGTAGAGAAGACAAAGTCTGAAGAGCTGTTCAATCGAAGAGGTGACCTCCAAAAAAGGAATGAATGAGTGTCTATATAGTAGATGATCCATCTCATCGAAATGCATAGGTGCCTAGCCACTGCATCCGCCTAGTACATAGGAACAAAAAACTGAATACGTAGATCACTCAACCGAACCAAGGAAGCAATAGAGCCAACAGGTGAACCCCCCCATAATGTTGAACAGGGAGAGGGGTGACAGGAACACTGAAATGCAATGCCAGAAACACTCTGCAAGAAGAAGAATCAGGAACACCAACAGTGCAACAGAAGTACACACGCACAGGATAAAGGGCGGTGTCGAAGAAGAAGAATAGATCTTCAGGGACACATAGCATGGGCTAATGTCGTGGAAGATACACTCACTTGACAAAGGTGGATGAGCACAAAAGGCAAAACATCATAAGCCCCCCATGGCACTTTATAACTGAGTGCGAGTACAAACAAACACAAGGAGTACAAGATCCCAGATATGCAAAAGCAGGCACTTTATCTCAGTGCGTTTACAGAAAAAAGAATGCAACAGAAGAGAAGCATACAATGCTCAGAAGTCAGAAAGAAGAGTGAGCCAGAAGAACAGAAGAAGAGATCCCAGGACCTGTAGAACCCAAGTAATCCGCCAGAGTGCGAAAGTGCAAAACTCAAAAGAGAGAAAACTTGGAGCAGAATCCTGGATAAAAGACCCCTGCAACTGAATAACTCACAGAACCAGCTTTCCAACGATATATGGTGAGCCCAAAAATGAGTCCGGATGAGCGAGATATGGCTCCCGGAAGGCAAAAAATAATATCACCTTTGACAGAAAAAAACACTATCAAAACAGTAGATCCAAAAAACTCTAACCTCCATAATCAGAAAGAGCTCGGAAAGAGCTTTCCGGCGATATAAAGAAATCCAAAAAAGACCTCCGTATGCTCCAGATAGAGCAAAAAAATGCCCAGGTACCCTAAAAAAAGCTTCAAAATAAATTTTTAAAGCCCCTGGGGCTGGAAAACACAAAGCCCCTGAGCACATGGCGCGCGCAGGGGGCTAAATCCGGAACTCCCGGTCACCCATGTGACCACCGCTAGGGCCCGCAGGGCTTAAAAACCCGCCGGGCGGCCGGCCGAGCGGTGGGCGGAGCGGGGCCGCGGCGGAGGAGGCCAGCGGGGCGGCGGGAGGAGCCGGTGGTGGCTCTGCAGCGGGAGCGGTGGCCACGGATGGACGCGGAGCCCCGGGGGCGGCGCGGCCCAGTGGTGGCGAAGCGGAGGGAGCCCGGTGGCTGCTAGCGGCTCGGCGGAGGCCGCGGGGTGGGTGCCCAGGTGGCCGCTGGGTGGCGCCCAGGAGGCCGCCCTATAGTGAAAAAAATTTTAATTATTTTTTTTTTGAAAATCGTCGTCTTGATCCGCGTGCCAGGTCGTACGGCCTAGTACCTTAAAAATTTTGCCTCAAATTGCAAAAGTGTCCAAATGGACAAATTTTATATGGATTCTAGCTATCTCGAACCTTCCGGACGCAATGGTGGCATCCGTTTTTGCTCAAAAATACCCCCAAAATTTTATTTTTTCTTTTTTGCAGGCAAAAAAGAAACAAAAAATAACGTCCTACTTCTGAATCACTTCAACAAAAAACACGAACAGCGAGCAGCAAGATGGCTCTGATACCATGTTAAGATTAGGTGAAATACTAATCTCCCAAGAACACCTGCATGCATAACCCTGTCACATGGAAGAAGCAAAGAACAGAAGCAAGAAAAATCTATGGGAGGCCAAAAAGCCAGAGACATCTTATGGACATGCAAAGAGCAATTGTATTCCAAGATTATCTCACAAGAATGAACAAAGGGTTCAACCATATAGGTGAACAAAAAAAACCATAAAGCTATAAAGCAAAAAATAAAGCTAGGTTGCACATTATAATTAATAAATATATTAATTTAATGCACCTAAAAGATAGCTTAAGTAAATAGAGTAATAAATGACTTAATTAATTAAACCAAAGTGATTTAATTAATAAGCATAAAGTATGATTACTCTAACAAAACCAACTTCTAAACAAGCCTGCCATAAACACTGTGTACAAAAAACCTAAAATCTTCCAACAAAACCTAACCTAGAGTAGTAGAAAACTTGGTAACATCCTTACTATCTTCAGAAGCAGCATGGCCTAGCCAGCTCCCCAAGCAGAAACAAAACTTGACAGCGGTCTCAATTTCTTTGGAAGCCCTAGAAGCTTTTGGAGCCATGGGATTTTATGCTTGTATGAACAACTGACTGGAATTTTTTGCAGGTTAAGTTTCTTAGAATTCTCAAATGCACAGGTATGGGATTGGATTGTATACAAGGCTTGATTTAAAGCATTGTTTGTGGGTAAATTAAGAGCATACGTATAAGGATTTTTCACCGGCTCCCAATATCTTTTGAAGAGATTGTGGGCTTGTGTGAATTGAAATATTGTGTACCTTTTATGGATTTGGTCCTATGTTGTTGCATTGGGAGGGATGGCATTTAATGCAGAAGAGAATTTTTGGGAAGATAGTTTTATTTGTGAGATATCAAATCAGTAATTTTTTGAGATTTGAAAATGGCTAGGTTCTTCAAACACTCCTTAATCAGTAATCTTTCTCCATTTGGGTTCTTTTTACATTGTCTTTTTGATCCACATAGCCTATGAATCTACCCATACACTCCTCACACTTTTCTATTCACGTCTATACATTTGCTTCCATTACTAGGTTTTATCTTCTTCCCTTGCTAGCATAAGACTTGTATTTTCTTATTCATACGGGATGGAAGGCTATTATGCACTTGTCCTTTTTTAAAATACTTTTAAGGACTACATTCTTTAACAACGGGGAAAATATGGACTATCATCTTACCCACGTCAAAAATGCAAGCATCTCCATCCTCAAGATTATTGGCAAGTGAAAAATATCTCCATCCATGAATCAAGGAAGCTTCAGGGAGATCTCTGAGGAATTGTATAGGCCATTACCCTTCTGTTAGGATCCACAAGAGTCACCATTGTTCTTTTCTCTGGTCATTTGAGTTTATCTACAAATGTGTTTGGTGTTGTCTACAAAAACAAATTTTCACATAAAAATAAGCAACATTACCTTAAGAACCATCTAAACACTATTATTAAAAAATATGTAACAAAACACAGAAATGCCAAAATATCCTTTAGACAATAATTAGACAATAATAGATTGGCTTCTTGAACCCCTGTCAAACAGACTTGCAGAGTATAGGAGACTGTAATATAATAGAGATAATTTTCACTTCATTTTCCAGCCCTCTTCTGTTGATTTTCTTTTCAACTCAACAAATAATTTTTTTTCCCTCAAGTGATCAGAACTCGTCGAAATAGCACTTGTGGAAGATTAAGGGCATTTCCTATGTGACTCAAAATCACTCTAAATCTTCTCAGAATGAAAAACATAAATATCTTTTTCATAGCCATTCTTCCCATATATCCGAACTCTGAAATACATCCCACATATGTATTTAAACACTAAAAAATCCCCAAACTCTATCGCATGTTGATATACAAAAATTTCCTAGCCCGTGCCAAAAAACTCAATTCTAGTGCTTGTACTACATGACTAGTGCCAAAACAAGGCTCTCCCAATCACTGACTATGACCCCAAATCTAGCCACTGTCAAGAACACTAGTAATTTCCTCTGGAAAGATAAATAACAACCAAGGCAAATTCCTTACATCATAGACTAATCCAAATCACATTTTATGCAAATATTTTAATTCACTGGTCTTAGACTGCACTTTGAGCCAAAGTGTCCCTCAAGGTCCAAAAGTGAGCTGAAGTCATAGCATGTAACCATCTATTCCAACAGCTTCGAATGGCCGGGTAAATGCTAGTGGAAACCTCATTCACCACACATAGGCATTCGAACACCGTCGACGACTCCAAGCCGAAGTGTCCCTCAAGGTCCCTTCAGCATGAAATTGGCGATCTTTACGGGATCATATCTTTGAGCTCGTGCGAGTTACCATGGATCCATCAGGTGCTATGGGACCGTGATGTTGAGGCCTACAATAACCTATCTCAGTTTTTAGAGATTCAATTTTGTTTAAATTTGGCAACACATCCTGGGTCGATGTTAGACCTCAAAGTGTTCCTCAGTTCAAATGGCCAACATTGCATATCTTTCCAAACTTTAGTCGTAGCATGGAACTGTCTATTCCAACAACTCCCAATGGTCGGGTAAATGCTAATGGAAACCTCACTCACCACACACGATCATTCCATCCCCGCCGATGACTCTAGGCCGAAGTGTCCCTCAAGGTCCCTTGAGCATGAAATCAATGATCTTTGTGGGGTCATATCTTGGACCTCGTGCAAGGTATCATGGATCCATTAGGTGCTATGTGACTATGTTTTCGGGGCCTACAATGGCATGTTTCAATTTTTAGAGATTCAATTTCATTTATATTTGGCAACACATTCTCGGTCGATGTCAAAACTCAAAGTGTTCCTCGGTTCAAATGGCCAACGTTGTGTATCTTTCCAACCATCAGTCATAGCATGGAACCATCTATTCCAACAGCTCTAAATGGTCAGGTAAACACTAGTGGCAACCTCATTCGCCACACATGGTTGTTTGAACACCGTCGACGACTCTAGGCTGAAGTGTCCCTCAAGGTCCCTTAAGCATGAAATCAACGATCTTTGCGGGGTCATATCTCAGAGCTCGTGCAAGCTAGCATGGATTCATTAGGTGCTACTAGACCATTTTGTTGGGGCCTACAATAGCCTATCTCAATTTTCAGAGATTCAATTTCATTTATATTTGGCAACATATTCTCAGTCGATGTGAGAACTCAAAGTGTTCCTCAGTTCAAACGGCCAAGGTTGTGTATCTTTCCAACCGTCAATCGTAGCACGGAACTGTATGTTCCAACAGCTCTGAATGGCCGAGTAAATGCTAGTGGAAACATCATTCGCCACACACAGTCATTTGATCCCTGCCAATGACTCCGAGCTGAAGTGTCCCTCAAGGTCCCTTCAACATGAAATCAGTGATCTTTGTGGGGTCATATCTTGGAGATTGTGCAAGGTAGCATCAATCTATCAACTTTTAAGGGACCATGTTGTCGGGGCCTACAATAGCCTATATCAGTTTTCAGAGATTCAAGTTCATTTATATTTGGCAACACATTCTTGGTCGATGTCAAAACTCAAAATGTTCCTCAGTTCAAACGGCCAACGTTGCGTATCTTTCCAACCGTCGGTTGTAGCATCAAACCGTCTATTTGAACAGCTCTAAATGGTCAGGTAAACGCTAGTGGCAACCTCATTCACCACACACAGTCGTTCGATCCCCGCCAATGACTCTGGGCCGAAGTGTCCCTCAAGGTCCCTTCAACATGAAATCTGCGATATTTGTGGGGTCATATCTCAGAGCTCGTGCAAGGTAGCATCGATCCGTCAGGTGCTACAGGACTGTGTTACCAGGGTCTACAATATTCTATCTCAATTTTTAGAGATTCAAGTTTGTTTATATTTGGCAACACATTCTCAGTCGATGTCAGAACTCAAAGTGTTCCTCAATTCAAATAGCCAACGTTGCGTATCTTTCCAACCGTCAGTCGTAGCATCGAACCATCTATTCCAATAGCTCTGAATTTTTGGGTAAACACTAGTAGAAACCTCATTCACCACACACAGTCATTCGATCCCCGTCGATGACTCCGAGCCGAAGTGTCCCTCAAGGTCCCTTCAACATGAAATTAGTGATCTTTGCGGGGTCATATCTCAGAGCTCGTTTGAGGTAGCATCAATCCGTTAGGTGCTACGGGACTGTGTTGTCAGGGCCTACAATAGCCTATCTCTATTTTTACAGATTCAAGTTCGTTTATATTTGGCAACACATTCAAGATCTATGTCAGAACTCAAAGTGTTCCTCAATTCAAATAGCCAACATTGTGTATCTTTCCAACCGTCTGTTCCAATAGCTCTGAATGGCCAAGTAAACATTAGTGGCAACCTCATTTGCCACACAGAGTCATTCGATCCCCGCCAACAACTCTGGGCCAAAGTGTCCCTCAAGGTCCCTTCAGCATGAAATCAACGATCTTTGCGGGGTCACATCTCAGAGCTCGTGCAAGGTAGCATCGATCCATCAAGTGCTACGGGACCGTGTTGTCAGGGCCTACAATAGCCTATCTCAGTTTTCAGAGATTCAAGTTCGTTTATATTTGGAAACACATTCTCGATCAATGTCAAAACTCAAAGTGTTCCTTAGTTCAAACGGCCAACGTTGCGTATCTTTCCAACTGTCATTCGTAGCATCAAACCGTCTATTCCAATAGCTCTAAATGGTCGGGTAAACGCTAGTGGAAACCTCATTCACCACACATAGTCGTTCGATCCCCGTCGATGACTCCAGGCCGAAGTGTCCCTCAAGGTCCCTTCAGCATGAAATTAGTGATCTTTACGGAGTCATATCTCGGAGCTCGTACGAGGTAGCATCGATCCGTCAGGTGCTAAGGGACTGTGTTTTTGGGGCCTACAATATCTTGTCTTAGTTTTCAGAGATTCAAGTTCGTTTATATTTGGAAACACATTCTCAGTCAATGTCAAAACTCAAAGTGTTCCTCAATTCAAACGACCAACGTTGCGTATCTTTCCAACTGTCGGTCGCAGCATTGAACCATTTGTTCCAATAGCTCCAAATGGCTGGGTAAATGGTAGTGGCCATCTCATTCACCACATACTCGTTCGATCCCCACCAACGAATCTGGGCTGAAGTGTCCCTCAAGGTCCCTTCAACATGAAATCAGTGATCTTTGCAAGGTCATATCTTGAAGCTCATGCAAGGTAGCATTGATCAGTCAGGTGCTACAAGACCGTGTTATTGGGGCCTACAATAGCCTATCTCAGTTTTCAGAGATTCAAGTTCATTTATATTTGGCAACACATTCTCAGTCGATGTCAGAACTCATAGTGTTCCTTAGTTCAAATGGCCAACATTGCGTATCTTTCCAACCATCGATCGTAGCATCAAACCATCTATTCCAACAACTCCAAATGGCCAAGTAAACACTAGTGGAAACCTTTTTTGCCACACATAGTCGTTCGATCGCCACCGACGACTGCAGGCCGAAGTGTCCCTCAAGGTCCCTTAAGCATGAAATTAGTGATCTTTGTGGGGGCCATATCTCAGATCTTGTACAAGGTAGCGTCGATCCGTCAGGTGCTATGGGGTTGTGTTGTCGAGGCCTACAATAGCCTGTCTCATTTTTCATAGATTCAAGTTTGTTTATATTTGGCAACACATTCTCGGTCGATGTCAGAACTCACAGTGTTCATCAGTTCAAATGGCCAACATTGTGTATCTTTCCGACCGTCGTTCGTAGCATTGAACCGACTATTCCAACAACTCTGAATGGTTGGGTAAATGCTAGTGGCAATCTTGTTCGTCACACACAGTCATTCGAACACCACCGATGACTCCAGGCTGAAGTGTCCCTCAAGGTCCCTTAAGCATGAAATCAATGATATTTGCAGGGTCATATCTCAGAGCTCATGCGAGGTAGCATCGATCCATCAGGTGCTACGAGACCATGTTGTGGGGTCCTACAATAGCTTGTCTCAATTTTTAGACATTCAAGTTCGTTTATATTTGGCAACACATTCTCGATCGATGTCAGAACTCACAATGTTCCTCAGTTCAAATGGTCAACATTACGTATCTTTCCAACCATCGGTCATAACATGGAACCGTCTATACCAATAGCTCCAAATGGTTGGGTAAATGCTAGTGGCAACCTCATTCACCACACACAGTCATTTGATCCCCGTCGATGACTCTGGGCTGAAGTGTCCCTCAAGGTCCCTTAAGCATGAAATCAACAATCTTTGCGGAGTCATATCTCAAAGCTCATGTGAGGTAGCATCGATCCATCAGGTGTTACGGGACTGAGTTGTTGGGGCCTACAATAGCCCGTCTTGGTTTTCAGATATTCAAGTTCATTTATATTTGGCAACACATTCTCAGTCGATGTCAGAATTCATAGTGTTGCTTAGTTCAAACGGCCAACATTGCGTATCTTCCCAACCGTCGGTCATAGCATGGAACCATCTGTTCCAACATCTTTGAATGGTCAGATAAACGCTAGTGGCCACCTCATTCACCACACATAGTCGTTTGATCCCCGTCGATGACTCTGGGCCGAAGTGTCCCTCAAGGTCCCTTCAGCATAAAATCAGCGATCTTGGCAGGGTCATATCTCAGAGCTCGTGTGAGGTAGCATCGATCTGTCAGGTGCTATGGGACCGTGTTGCCAGGGCCTACAATATTTTGTCTCAGTTTTGAGAGATTCAAGTTCGTTTAAATTTGGCAACACATTCTCAGTTGATGTCAGAACTCGCAATGTTCCTCAGTTCAAACAACCAACATTGTGTATCTTTCAAACCGTCGGTCATAGCATCAAACCATTTGTTCCAACAACTTTGAATGGCCAGATAAATGCTACTAACAACCTTTTTTGGCACATATAGTTGTTTGAACGCCGCCGACCACTCCAAGGCAAGTAGCAGGATGAGTGCAAATATATATTTAGATGCAAAAGGTCTTGTGGTCCACTTTGAAATTTGATTATGTATTTGGATCATGTATTGATCATATTGTAACCCAATCTTAAATGTAAGCCTTAATGGCACTGAGAAACCTAAAAGGTACCTAGGGGTCACTACGAATGGTTATGTATTGATCCTAGGTTAGGGGTTGATGGAAATAATGTATAAGGGTCTATAAATATGTACTAAGGCCATTAGAGCCTTTACATAGTGTTAAAAGCACTAAATGTGAACAATCTTGTAAATTGCCTATATTGGCAATATAAGCCAAATAGGGCTTAATTGGAGTTAGTAGGGGTTAGTAGGAAGTATAAGTTAGTTTGGTTTGTAAAGGTTGTCTCTAAACCTTTTATAAGTAGTTAGAGTGGGCAAAGGTTGTTGGGTTGTCGAGTTGCCAACTTTTTTTGTCAACTTGACAACTAATTATAGTGTTTGTCATTAATAGTCAGTCAGTTAGGGGACAATTAGAAGTTAGTTTGTAAAAGCATAAGGTTGCACATCCAAATCCGCCCTAGTAATCTTATTAATAAAAGAACTCTTACCAACATTAGGGTACCCACATATCAAAATAGACCTGGTATTGCGGTCAATAGATGACAACCTTGCCATATGCTACCTCACCTATTTGAGGTGATGTATTTACATTGTGATTGTCCCGTGGAACAGGGAACACACCAATGAATATAAATATTGATTCCATGTGGTCTTGGATAGGTTGTGAGGTAGAAATATTGCCTTATATTATATTTATATATTTCTACATTCATTTCATTACTTTTGTTATTATTACAGTCAAGGAATTTACTGTTATTGAGGACAGTGACTAGCATTTGTAGCACAGTCAGCAAGTTAAACATACATCGATAAACATACAAGCATAACTATAAGGCATGGGAAATTTACAAAGCATAAGACATCCACATAAACATAAATTAGTATAAATCAATACACCAAACACATGAATTGCATACCTAAAACATAAAAAAATTTGTAGGGCATGAAGCCAAATATATATGTCCAATAATGTCATATATTGAATATATTCAATACAGTTAAATTGGCTTCCTCAAAGCCAAATGGATGTACAATGTATTACTTATACAATATACATAAAATACTTTCACTATATGTGCTTTTACCGATTATCAGTCTAAAACTTATAGTAGTTACCGATCAAATCTAACATGTAATATGCAAAATATGATAACAAACCAATATCACAATCAACACATAACGCAAGAGATTTAACATGGAAACCCTGTGAAGGGAAAAACCACCTAGGACCGGCAACCCAAAAATGTTCCTTCATCTGAAGTGAGGTCGGTGAAGACCCAACCTTGTTAAAGGTTACAAACACACTGTTAGGTGTGACCTTGTTAGAGTATTTTAGACCAGAAGTTATCGTCCAACTAGCAGTCACTCTGGGGTTGACAGGATAACAATGTTCACTCTATGAATGAAACATAAAAAGACTTTCTTAGTCCACTTGGTTAAGAGATTTGACTGTGTACAATGGTTAAATATGTAACAGTAGATGATCTACCTAGATACAACTTCAATTGCATTTTACAGATCAATATTCAACTCATATAAATATTTATAGTCAATATATCACTTCAGATTCAATACTATATCAACTTACTGTCCGTCGGTAATTACTCTATGTAGCTCGGTAATTGTTCTGTAGTTTAGTTCTCACTAACCAATATGATCAGAATGCATGAAAACTTGTTCACGTGATAATTCTACAGTATCTTCTTCTTCCGGCATTGTTTCAACAATGAAACCAATGTCTCTTATATAGACGAGTAAATCATTTTCTTTTTGTCCATCAGATTTTGCCACTTAATCTCATTCATTGATTTTGTCACTTTAACCTTCTTTGGATGATGTGTCAATAACACATATCAATCTGCTCCATTAGATCTTCCTTGAATTATGTTAGCCGTCGATCTTCATAACAAACCTTATCTGTTACCCTGAAATATAGGTACTTTACAGCTCATTAATTTATCGGCTAAACTAATCATTTAATTCCTTTATGTTTTTCTCGGTTAACAAAGAAATGCGTCAGTGAACACAAGCTCGGTTAACACTGTGCTCGGTATACACTACACTCTGTCGGTGTATACTGGAATGCTTCATTTACCGACAACACTGTTTTGTGTCTTTCAACTCTATTCTTCATCATAGATGAATGCAACATAATAAAGCCGATATCATCAAGTCATAGACTCATCAACAAGTTACTCAGTGTATTCCTTATCCTCATCTGACATATACATCTTCCTCATGTAGATACTTCTGTTCTTCATCTCTTTCACCTTTCTTCAGATGTTTCGGTATAGTAACTTACAAGATAAGTATTGTCAAGCTAGTTGACATCAATGACAACATAATACTGATTTAATCATCTTGCATATTTAATCAGCAACTCCTCAGTGATCTTTAATCATAGATTCTTCATTCAGGTTCTAAATTAGTTGTAGTTCATCAATCTCTCCCTTTGGCATTGATGGCAACTCAAGTAATATGAAGTGTACCATACACATACCAAACATGTATTCTACAACTCTATGAACAAATGTTGTATAAGTTCTCCCTAGCTTAATATGTTTAATCACTACGTTACTAAATAGCATTATAAAATATAGCTTTGTCATTCTGTAGATATGATCTTTTCAGCTCTCAGGTTCTTGTTTCTGTTCTCTGTAACTGATCTTCAATGTTATGTTTCTTTCAAATTATCTCTCCCTTAGGTAGTTCTCATCGGTGCATGTTTAACTTTTCCTTTCATATTATTTATCTCTCCCTTTGAAAACAATGCCAAAGAAACAAATAAATAATCAGCTCTATAGTAGCCAAGTAACTCTCTGTTGTCTAATACAGTCTCTGTATCTTCGTATACTGATATACCAATCTGTTTCAGTTCTTCAAACTTAATCACAACCTTGAACATTATCCAAAGTGTGAACTATGCTACATCAACATGTGTGATCTTCATATAAGTTTAAGCTGATGCAACATCCAGATCACATTAGTGACCGATAGACAGGGGATGAACCCCAAGTCTAGTCCTCAAGTATTCAAATGTGTCCTTCGATAGAGGCTTTGTAAAAATATCTCCAAGTTGTTCTTTAGATGTAACAAATTCTAACTTCACTTGATTCTCTTGCACTTGTTCTCTTAAGTAGTGATACTTAATTGATATATGCTTTGTCTTAGACTGCATCACTGGATTCTTTGAAATATTAATAGCACTGGTGTTGTCACAGTGTATAATCATCAGGTCAGTGATTACCTCATTCATTCCTTCTAACACTCGCTTGATATATGCAATGTTTGAGCAATTAGTAGCAGTAGCAACATACTCTAGTTCAGCTATAGACTGAGAAATACAAGCCTGCTTTTTACTTGTCCAAGTTTCAAGTCTTTCACCAAAGAAGAATGCTCCTCCGGTGGTGCTTTTTCTGTCATCCACATTTCCAGCCCAATCAGCATCGGTATAGACCTTTAGTTCAAACTTACCTTCCTTAGGATACCATAATCCATAATCCTCTATCTTTTTCAGGTATCTTAAGTTTCTTTTAGTAGCAATCATGTGTGATTCTGTAGGGTTAGCAAAAAATCTAGCAACAATTCCCACAACATGTGCTATATCTGGTCTACTGTGAACTACATACATTAGCTTACCAATCATGGATTAGTAAAGTGTCTGGTTTACCTTTGTAGTTTCATCTTCCTTTGTCAATTTACTTCCAGTAGCCATCAGTGTTCCCATAGGTTTAGCATCTTTCATGCCAAATGTCTTCAAGACTTCCTTTATGTACTTAGATTGTGAGATGAATATCTCATCACTTTGTTGAATCACTTGTAGTCCTAGAAAGAATTTAATCTCTCCGAACATAGACATCTCAAACTCTTTTCTCATCTCATCAGCAAAATATTTACCTACATGATCTTGACCTCCAAAAATAATATCTCCGCAATAATAATAGTGTCATCAGTATCACCTTTCATGTACAAATTGTTGTTCTCACCAGTTCTTACAAATCCAATACTTAACAAGTATGCAGCCTTTCATACCACACTCTTGGTGCTTGCTTCAAACCATATAAAGCTTTATGTAACCTACATACTGTTGGTACTCAAAAATACAATATGGGTTTTTTAGTACCTTGTTAAAATTTTGCAATTTGAGGCCTTATAAGTGCTTTTTGAGCCTATTTTCCCGGATGCAATTCTAAAGTTTTCCATGCCTGTCAAGTGCTTATCACCCTTGTTTCATCTTTTGAAGACATCACAGGTCATTAATTTTGGGTTTTGAGTCATTCGGTGATGCCTTGTTTTGAGCACTTGTCCCAATTCTGCATGTGCCGAAGTGTCAATTTGTTGTAGCAAGCCCTGTTTGCATTTGAATATCTTTTGTCTTGTGATTGGTCGTGACATGTCAGTTGTGGCATCATATTGCAGGCATGGGAGTGAGTCATCTTGCCAATTTTCAACCTCCCACGTACCCATTTGACCTGTTTGCTAGTGTCATTCTGTTTGCAATTTGTTAAAATTCTATGAGTGTGCACTGTCCAGTTTTGTAAGTGACCTACATTGAGGTATCCCAGTTTGTGCTCAGTGCAAGGTCTGACATAATTGAGTGTGGTTCCATACTACATACCTGAGAGACTACATGCTTGATGATTTCCAAGTCCCTGCCAATCCATTTGTCCACTTTTCCAAGCCATTTTCAAACCCAGTTTCTATGATTTTCACTGTTTTATATCCTGATTTTTACTAACGAGCTGACTTTGGCATTTTATTGTAACCAGCCACTTGATCTTTTCTGGAAGATAATTGTGGATTCATATTCCATGTATGAGGGCAAGTCAGAGCCTAAGTTGTTGGTCCCTGAAAGTTTCGTTTGGTCAGTTTTAAAATCCGGTTCTGGAGGCAGCTTGTGTGACTCTGGCAAGGCAAACAGACAACATTTCAAAGTGGCTATGTTTGGTTATGAATATCTTTTGTCTTATGTCTTTCTGGGTGATCTCCTTTGGCAAGCATTTCATAATGTTGGAGGTTGATGTATGCTCCTGGTGGCACTTTCATGTTGGGCCTTTCGATCTATTTTTAAGGTTGCTTCCGGGTGCCGATTAGTGTGGTTTGGCAATTGAGCAAGGATATGGGAATTTGAATTGTTGTGTTGATAGCTCAACACATCATAGTTCTATTTTCATCTTGAGGTTGCAATTTCATATTAGGGTGCAGAATGCCAATCCCCTACTTGTGCTCCCAGATTTCAGTGCCATACAAAGGTGTTGTGTATGCTTTTTGTCATGCTATAAGTGTTGTTATTTTTTATGTACACACACTTTTTGTTTGTTGTGTGCATATATTTGTCCTTGGTTATGATATTATGCACACCATACTTGGGTGCATCTGGCAATGAGAGATGGCACATGGTGTTAATGACTGCGAGCACCATAGATAAAGGGGCAACATATTTCTAAGTAAGAGGACCACGAAGATCAATCCTGGGAATGCCATTATGAGGGAGCTTCACATGAGAAATGCAAAAAATAAAGGGGATAGGTCCGTCAAGGATTTGGTCATGTTGTTGTTTGAGACTATTTTGCCGACCTCTGGTTCTAGTCTAGATGACCCCAACGTGTTTGGAAATAAGATTCATAGGATGCTTATGTTGGGTCTTTGCATTAACAATGTTGAGTGGCATGCACCAGTTGACGTAGGTGATATGCCTCCATTTGAGGACAATGACACATCAATGAATGTGCTAGCTGTCGAGAATGTTGTGGTGTGTTGAGGCATACCAGGTGTCAATTAAAATTGCAAAGAGGAGTTTATAAAAGAAAAAAGAGATGCAACGCATGGCAAATAATGCCAAAGATTACACATTGAGGGACTGCACAAATAAATTGGGGCCTTCATTAAAACAAGGGACCCATGCAATAGAGAGAATGGTGTCTAGTGTTTGAGATTGGAAGTCTTGCTTATACAAGGTGCCTTGCACCAAATAAGGGGACTGCCAGGGCATGATATAGTGGGGTGAACTCACGCAAGTTGTTGGGGGCTGCCTGCAAATAAAAGGAGGCTCACATGGTGCCCAACGTAGAATGTATTAGTGGGAACGTGGGTGAAACAATTAGAATGAGCCCTGTGTTGATCGCAAGGGACTCGCAGGTCAACTGAACATGGAATGGACTAGAACAAATAAAATATTGGGGCCTCACACATTTCCTGAGACTTGCAATTTGGGGCTGCTCATGAAATGAAAGAAGATCCAGTCAGAGGGGATTGCCAACATGTGAATAACAATGGAGGCTGCCTTGTGCAATATGTATTGAGGCATCATTTACGCTTTGAAGATGCCAATCATTGTGAAGCTGCTAAGTGTGAAGCCAGTCCTTGGGCAAAGAGGGAATAGAAGCCTCATGCATTTAAAGTTTGAAACTCATGCAAGAAAGTTATCCCACATTTGTGGTGGGATTGATTTTTTTGTTATATATAAACAAGACCACTCAATATGAAGGCAAAGCAAGTGGAATGGAGGCTTGTGCTGCCCCATGCACTTGTGGGCCCACGTGGAGGTGCACGCCAGCTAGATAAGAAGCTAATATTTTGAATGGAAGTTTAAAATCTAGCAAAACCATTATCCCACATTGCTCCTGAAATGAGTACTTCTAGTGTTTATAAGAAAGTCCACAAACATGTAAATTAAATGAAGCAGTGGAGGCTCTACCTGCGTGACCAGTTAAAGGCACCTCAGTTTCCATGCCCACGTAGGTAAAATAATTTTACAAGTAGAAGATGGCAGTCAACTACCCACGTTCATGGTCAACTAACCACGTTCACGCAATCACCAATCCCTGGCGGTTAGGCGACATCATTCAGAGAACTGGAGAGTATGTGGTCGCTGGTTCTGCCAATCCCTGGTGGTTACTGAATAACATCTGGAGAATTAGAGAATTACCAAGTCACGAGATCTCCAAGTCTTGGCAGTTAAGGCAATTTCATTTAGAGAATTGGAGAATGGGTTTAGTCACCCATTCTCCAAATGTTAACCATGGTTAAGAGTTGATTCCAAGAATTGGAAAATGAAGGATTCGCTGAATCGCCAGAGGTAACTGCAGTTAGGAATTTTATTCAAAGACTTGGAGATGCATATGGTCACCAGTTCTCTAGATGAGGCAGTTAACTTAGGGTTTGGTCCGAGCATCAAATAGCATGATGACAAGTGGCGCTCCTTGGTGCATTCTAAGGTAAAGTGCAAAAAATATTATAAAATTGGAGACTTTAAAAGATTTAAAAGATTGACATAGTCTGAACTATTGGAAATAATTCAAAAGATTTAAATGGTGATCCTGTTCACGAATTAATGACCTAGGAGTTCGTTTTTTGATAAAACATATAAGTGTTATATGTCGTCGAAAAGGTCTCAGAACGAGGAATCTGATAGAGGAGTTTGTTTTTAGTTTCAGTGATGTGTGTAAGAGCAGTCTGGGTTTCAAGTTCCAAGGATAGGAATTAGAATCAGATCAATTTGAGAAATAATTACAGAAAGAGGTTGCAAATTTAGAGGGAAAAAAGGATTGTAAAGGTGGAATCAGTTGCAGATATTTTTGGCAACAGACAGGTGTCAGTGATTGGAGGGTTTTTTCCTTTCTCTTATATCTAGTTTTTTCTCCATTGTAACAGGGATGGTGAATTCACAGCTGCTTAAGCAGACTTCATTTTTGTCCAGTTTTGGAGGCTTTGATCTATTTTGAATGTGTTGAAGTAGAAAGATATTAATAACATACGGTGGAATCTCATGTTTCAGATCTATGGTGTCTTTTTATACTTTTATTCATGCTCTTGTATGTTTAGTTTGTAAGACATTTTGAATGTGTTGGTTACAAGGTAACTATGCAATTACTTGTGAGTTTCCTTCAAGGAAGGAGTCAGTCTTGTGAGTAATCCCGGAGGGCTAGGTATTAGTATGAGAATTTGATACTTGGGTGTGAGAGTGAGAGGATAGTTTGTAAGGCACTCTATCCGGGATTGTATTTGTTTTCTTATTAATTGTTTTTCTGTGGATTTGCATCTCATTGGACTCTTTGCCTGGGATTAGGCACTAGTCTAAGTTCTGATAAGTAGTTCTCATCATCAATCTTTTAAAATCAAGTCATTTTCCATTTCCTACTTAAAAGCATGAATGTTTGGAATCTATACTAAATAGTACAGACATTGTTGGTAATTCATTGAAGAATTGAATCCAATAGGTTAGCCTGCCTGAGTTTTAAACTCGAAGAGAAGAAGGGTGAGTACCCTTGTCACATTTTCCATTTTTCTGCAATGATTATTTACTTTTGTTAATACCATGGATTGGCTTTCTAAGCTCTGCATCAGTTGCAACAAAAGACATTAGTAAATCATTGTGAGAACCCCTAATCCACTGTAGGATTTCATTGTGAAGCAATGAGTCTGAAGATAGGTACACTCACCTGGGTTTGTGGAGCCCAAAGTGAAGGAGGATTAAATCCTTGTTAATTATCCTTTTCCCTATAAGAATCTGGAATCGGGAGTCTAAGAGTCAAGCTTAATAGCTATAGTGATTCTACATGAAAAAGAGCTAACAAATTGGTGACTCTACTAGGGATGAAATAAATGATAGCAAGTTTAAGATGTCCAATTCCTTGCTTTGCTAAATCATCCCAGGGTCTGGTTCAGTTTGGTTTTAGAGTCAATTCTTTCCAAATTGTTATATTATCTCAGTGAGTGTGAGTGGCGACTCTGGCATCTCTGTTTGATCAGTGAATTGTAATGAAAATATTGATATATATGTGATCTTGACAAACAATTAGTATTCTATCATGGTTGTGTTGTGTTTGTTGGTTTTGAAGACGGTTCAGATCTGAGGAAAGTTCTCAGTTGTCTCAGTTTGGTCCTCTATAAAGAGGTGGCGGCTCTACCAGTGTTTGAAGGTGATTTGGAGAAGCTTTAGATCAATGTATGTGCAGTAATCAAAACATCTCCAGGTATTTGATTTTCATACCAAGTTGTTTCATGAAAATCATGTGAGAAATTGTTTCCCTATTCAGTGATTTTAAGCACTAAGGTGAAAGGGAAGAACTAGTGTTTGCATACAAGGTTTTGAATACTTTCAATTGTTGTGTATCGGTGTATGCAAATGATTTTTTAAAGAGATATGTTAGTTTCACTGTGGATAAAATCTGCATAATATGTATGCTTGAGTTTGCATGTACAAGGTTGTGATTGATTAAAGAAAGAAAGTAAAATGTATTCAAAGTTTTCTCAACCTTGTGTATCTCCAAATGTTGTCATGTCTCAAAGAGTATCAAACCCAGGAGATAGAAGAGGTTTCAAGTGTTACTCACCTCTTGACTTTGAGGGTATTCCTAGTTACCCAAATATAATACCCCCAAAAATTAAAAAATTCTTGCCCAAATTTAATGGGGGAAAAGAAGAATCAGTTGAAAAGCATTTGAGTGTATTCATGGACCTAATTGAGGACTTCAATGTCAGCCATGAAGATGTGATTATGAGATTGTTTGCGCAATCACTGGTAGGAAGTGCTAGGGAGTGGTTTTCATTTCAATCCCACCATTCTATCCATTCTTGGAAGGATTTTGAATCAGCATTCATTGAAACATATGCAGAATTTATTTGTGAATACAGTCTGTTGGTTGATCTTATTGGCATCTGCATAGAAGAAGATGAGTTTTTTAATGATTTCAATCTCAGATTTGGGAAAGCGTTAAGAAGAATTCCTGAGAAATGTAGGCCTCATGATGCATTGTCCTTAGTAATTTACTTGGCCACATTTGATAGTAAGATGGGTTACTTGTTGAGAGACAAGGAAGCACAATGTCTTCATCATGCTTTTCAGCTGGCATCAGATATAGAAAGGATGAAAAGGTTTGGATTGCCAAAGCTTCATAGTGCTGAAAATACAAAATTACATCAGACGGCTTTCCCAAGTGTTGATACTAATTCAGTGAGTAGTGAAAGTCAAGATGAATGTTATGATCCAACCGGTGTTATGTCAACAAATAGAAATCAGATTGGGCCTTCAAAATTGTTTCAAAATTTTGAGCCTAATATTGTTTGTGATCTCTATAGTCAACCCCAGGTTCAGAGTAATGACCAGTCAATTGATTTGGGGGAAAATGAATTCTCAGCGATGACAGTACAAGAGCAGCAATATGATGATGTTGTGATTGCTGAAAATGATGATTACTTGAGAAATCTTGCAAAAGATCTTTGTAATCACTTATCTGATAAACATATTGATTCTTATGAGCAAAAATTGATGCCTTCTCTTTTTGATTTGCAGCAGGAGGTTTTTTATTTAAGTGGTTTTCATTTTTCAAATTTAAAGGTATTTGATGTTTGTGAAAATGATAGTGTCAAGTCTGAGATACATTCAATTTGTGATGATGAGTCAGTCTCAGCATTTCCAAATTCTTCCATTGACTTGGCAAGTTTTGAATATGAAAATGAAAGTTGTTTAAGTGATGACATGATTGAAAGTGTTCACGTAGATGTGCTTTCAGATTTCTGTGAACCGGTTTATGAAGGTTTTCAGGAAAGTTTCTCTTATGGTTTGGACACTGATTTTGATTCTTCACTGGAAATGGAAATCAACTTGTTTGATGTTGACATTGATGTTTGTAATATTGCTAATAAAATTGAGGCAATGTCTTGTCAAACTGAGATTAGCATTGCTAACAGTGCTCCTTATGACAGTGATGTGTGTTTGAAAAACATGTGTCAGGACGAGGATATATGTAATGAACTGTCAGTTGATCTATTTATGCCATGTTTTGAAATGTTTGATGAAGAAATGGATGAACTTTCAGGTCCTACAAATGATTCCCTTTTTCAGCTAGAGGTATGTGTGTTCTTTCAAGAGTTTGGTGAAATGAACAATGATGTAGTGTTTTCAAAAGGGGCTGAAAAGAATTGGGAAGAATGCATGAAATATCGGGTAGATTTTGAATTTTTTGTTTTCTCGATCCATCATCTTAATGTTTCTCAAAGTGAGTTAAAGTTGGGGCCACAAGTTGTGGTTCGAAATGATTTGTTTGAACATTCACATGATGTCCAAGAGGTTGAATTTCAGAACTTTCATTTTGATGTTGATCTTTGAGGACGGGCAGCATATGTCCAGCTTGGAAGTTAAATCAGAATGTCCTTTTCCTCGGCTGGTTATGAATTTTAAAGAGTGTGACATTTTTATGTTGCAGAGTAATCAGTATTTTCAGGATTCTAGTGATTTTCAAATGCTAAGTGACAGTGAAGATACTAATTATTTTCTTTATAATGTGCTGAAGTTTTATGTCAGTGTGTTTGGTATTGTCAGCAAAAGAAGTGTTCTCAAGTTACCTTGGATCCATGCAAATGAGAACTACATATTTGATAGAGGTAAACTTGGCTCTTACTGACAGAGTTTTGAAATCCTTTGTAAATTTTTGTAAATTTTGTAAAGTTGCTTTGTGTCGGTGTTCGGTAGTTAGTTTTGGGGTTCTTTGTTCGAGGTTTTGAGAAAGTGAAAAGGGGTTTTCAAGCTGATTTGCTTTAGGTGGTCTGCTTCTTCCATGAGATTCTACGGTTCTCTACATGCTCGCATGGGGCACACATCCACAGTCAGAGCCACTGTTGGTACTCAAAAATACAACGTGGGTTTTTGAGTACCTTATTAAAATTTTGCAATTTAAGGCCTTACAAGTGCTTTTTGAGCCTATTTTCCCAGATGCAATTCTGAAGTTTTCCATGAATGTCAAGTGCTTATCACCCTTGTTTCATCTTTTAAAGACATCCCAAGTCGTTAATTTTGGGTTTTGAGTCGCTCGGTGATGCCTTGTTTTGAGCACTTGTCCCAATCCTGCATTTGTGCCTAAGTGTCAATTTGTTGTAGCAGGCCCTGTTTGCATTTGAATATATTTTTTCCTATGATTGGTCATGACATGCCGGTTGTGGCATCATATTATAGGCATGGGATTCAGTCATCCTACCAATTTTCAGCCTCCCACGTACCCGTTTGACCTGTTGGCCAATGTCATTCCATTTGCAATTTGTTAAAATTCTATGAGTGTGCACTATCTAATTTTGTAAGTGACCTACTTTGAGGTATCCCAGTTTGTGCTTAGTGAAAGGTCTGACATAATTGAGTGTGGTTCCATACTATATACTTAAGAGACTACATGCTTGATGATTTCCAAGTCCCTGCCAATCCATTTGTCCACTTTTCCAGGCCATTTTCAAACCCAATTTCTATGATTTTCACTGTTTTATATCCTGATTTTAACTAACGAGCTGACTTTGGCATTTTATTATAACCGGCCACTTGATCTTTTTTGGAAGATAATTGTGGATTCATATTCCATGTATGAGGGCAAGTCAGAGCCTAAGTTGTCGGTCCCCGAAAGTTTCATTTGGTCAGTTTTAAAAGCCGGTTGTGGAGGCAGCTTGTGTGATTTTGGCAGGGCGGACAGACAACGTTTCAAAGTGGCTATGTTTGGTTATGAATATATTTTGGCTTATGTCTTTCTGGGCGATCTCCTTTGGAAAGCATATCATAATGTTGGAGGTTGGTGTATGCTCCTGGTGGCACTTTCCAGTCGGGCCTTTCGGTCAATTTTTAAGGTTACTTCCAGGTGCCAGTTAGTGTGGTTTGGCAATTGAGAAAGGATATGGGAATTCGAATTGTTGTATTGACAGCTCGACACATCATAGTTATGTTTTCATCTTGAGGCTGCAATTTCATATTAGGGTGCAGAATGCCAATCCCCTACTTGTGCTCCCAGATTTCAGTGCCATACAAAGGTGTTGTGTAGGCTTTTTGTCATGCTATAAGTGTTGTTATTTTTTATGTACACACTTTTTGTTTGTTGTGTGCATATATTTGTCCTTGGTTATGATATTATGCACACCATAATTGGGTGCATTTGGCAATGAGAGATGGCACACGATGTTAATGACTGCGAGCACCACAGATAAAGGGGCAACATATTTCTAAGTAAGAGGACCACGAAGATCAATCCTGGGAATGCCATTATGAGGGAGCTTCACATGAGAAATGCAAAAAATAAAGGGGATAGGTCCGTCAAGGATTTGGTCGTGTTGTTGTTTGAGACTGTTTTGCTGACCTCTGGTTCTAGACTAGATGACCCCAACATGTTTGGAAACAAGATTCATAGGATGCTTATGTTGGGTCTTTGCATTAACAATGTTGAGTGGCCTACACCAGTTGACATAGGTGATATGCCTCCATTTGATGACAATGACACATCAATGAATGTGCTAGTTGTCAAGAATGTTGTGGTGTGCTAAGGCATACCAGGTGTCAATTAAAATTGTAGAGAGGAGTTTATAAAAGAAAAAAGAGATGCAACGCATGGAAAATAATGCCAAAGATTACACATTGAGGGACTGCACAAATAAATTGGGGCCTTCATTGAAACAAGGGACCCATGCAACAAAGAGAATGTTGTCCAGCATTTGAGATTGGAAGCCTTGCTTATACAAGGTGCCTTGCACCAGATAAGGGGATTGCCAGCACATGATATAGTGGGGTGAACTCATGCAAGTTGTTGGGGGCTGCCTGCGAATAAAACAAGGCTCACATGGTGCCCAGTGTAGAATGTATTGGTGGGCACGTGGGTGAAACAATTGGAATGAGCCCTATGTTGATCACAAGGGACTGGAAGGTCAACTGAACATGGAATGGACCAGAACAAATAAAATATTGGGGCCTCACGCATTTCCTGAGACTTGCGATTTGGGGCTGCTCATGAAATGAAAGAAGATCCAGTCAGAGGGGACTGCCAGCATGTGAATAACAATGGAGGTTTCCTTGCGCAATATGTATTGAGGCATCATTTACACTTTGAAGATGCCAATCATTGTGAAGCTGCAAAGTGTGAAGTCAGTCCCTGTGCAAAGAGGGAACGAAAGCCTCACGCGTTTAAAGTTTGAAAATCATGCAGGAAAGTTATCCCACATTTGTGGTGGGATTGATTTTTCTGTTATTTATAAACAAGACCACTCAATATGAAGGCAAAGCAAGTGGAATGGAGGCTTGTGTTGCCTCATGTGCTTGTGGGCCCACCTAGAGGTGTGCACCAGCTGGACAAGAAGCCAATATTTTGAATGGAAGTTTAAAATCTAGCAAAACCATTATCCCACATTGCTCCCGAAATGAGTACTACTGGTGTTTATAAGCAAGTCCACAAACATGTAAAGTAAATGAAGGAGTGGAGGCTCTGCCCGCGTGACCAGTTAAAGGCACCTTGGTTTATGTGCCCACGTAGGTAAAATAATTTTGTAGGCAGCAGATGGCAGTCAACTAACCAAGTTCGCACAGTCACCAATCCCTGGCGGTTAGGCAACATCATTCAAAGAACTGGAGAGTATGTGGTCACTGGTTCTCCCAATCCCTGGCGGTTAGTGAATAACATCTGGAGAATCAGAGAATTACCTAGTCGCGAGATCTCCAAGTGTTGGCAGTTAAGGCAATTGCATTCAGAGAATTGGAGAATTGGTTTAGTCGACCATTCTCCAGATGTTAACCATGGTTAAGAGTTGATTCCAAGAATTGGAGAATGAAGGATTCTCTAAATCACCAGAGGTAACTGCAGTTAGGAATTTTATTCAGAGACTTGGAGATGCATATGGTCACCAGTTCTCTAGATGAGGTAGTTAACCTGGGGTTTGGTCCGAGCATCAAATAGCATGATGACAAGTGGCACTCCCTGGTGCATTCTGAGGTAAAGTGCATAAAATATTATAAAATTGGAGACTTTAAAAGATTTAAAAGATTGACATAGTCTAAACTATTGGAAATAATTCAAAAGATTTAAATGGTGATCCTGTTCACGGATTAATGACTTGGGAGTTCATTTTTTGACAAAACATATAAGTGTTATATGTCGTCAGAAAGGTCTCAGGACGAGGAATCTGATGGAGGAGTTTATTTTCAGTTTCAGTGATGTGTGTAAGAGTAGTCTAGGTTTCAAATTCTGAGGATAGGAATCATAATCAGATCAATTTGAGAAATGATTACAAAAAGAGGTTGCAAATTTGGAGGGAAAAAAGGATTATAAAGGTGGAATCAGTTGCAGATATTTTTGGGGACAGACAGGTGTCAGTGATTGGAGGATTTTTCCTTTCTCTTGTATCTAGTTTTTTCTCCATTGTAACAGGGATGGTGAATTCACAGTTGCTTAAGCAGACTTCATTTTTGTCCAGTTTTGGAGGCTTTGATCTATTTTGAATGTGTTGAAGTAGAAAGATATTAATAACATACAGTGGAATCTCCTGTTTCAGATCTATGGTGTCTTTTTATACTTTTATTCATGCTCTTGTATGTTTAGTTTGTAAGACATTCTGAATGTGCTAGTTACAAGGTAACTGTGCAATTACTTGTGAGTTTCCTTCAAGGAAGGAGTCAGTCTTGTGAGTAATCCCGGAGGGCTAGGTATTAGTATGAGAATTTGATACTTGGGTGTGAGAGTGAGATGATAGTTTGTAAGGCACTCTATCCGGGATTGTATTTATTTTCTTATTAATTATTTTTCTGTAGATTTGCATCTCATTGGACTCTTTGCCCAGGATTAGGCACTGGTCTAAGTTCTGATAAGTAGTTCTCATCATCAATCTTTTAAAATAAAGTCATTTTCCATTTCCTGTTTAAAAGTATGAATGTTTAGAATTTGTATTGAATAGTACAAACATTGTTGGTAATTCATTGAAGAATTGAATCCAATAGGTTAGCCTACCTGAGTTTTAAACTCGAAGAGAAGGGTGAATACCCTTGTCACATTTTCCATTTTTCTGCAATGATTATTTACTTTTGTTAATACCATGGATTGGCTTTCTAAGCTCTGCATCAGTTGCAACAAAAGACATTAGTAAATCATTGTGAGAACCCCTAATCCACTGTAGGATTTCATTGTGAAGAAGTGAGTCTGAAGATAGGTACACCCGCTTAGGTCTGTGGAGCCCAAAGTGAAGGAGGATTAAATCCTTGTTAATTAGCCTTTTCCCTGTAAGAATCTGGAATCGAGAGTCTAAGAGTCAAGCTTAATAGCTATAGTGATTCTACATGAAAAAGAGCTAACACATACCATGTATTTGTTGTCTGGATCAATGAATCCTTCAAGTTGTTCTATGTAGACCTCTTCTTCAAGTATACCATTCAGAAATGCTGACTTCACATCCATTTGATAAACTTTAAATTTCTTGTGTGCAGCATATGCAAGTAGGATTCTAACTCCTTCCAATCTAGCAACAGGTGCAAATGTCTCACCATAATCAATGCCTTCTTCCTATGCATATCCCTTGCATACCAATCTAACTTGATTTCTTGTCACCTCACCATTTTCATTCAATTTGTTCCTGAATATCCACTTAGTATCGATAATATTCTTATCTTTAGGTCGGGGTACTAAGGACTAGGTTTTGTTCTTCTCTATTTGTTCTATTTCCTCTTTCATTGCATTAACCCATTCTTCATTCTCTAATGCAACTTTCACATTTCTTTGTTCAAATTCACAAACTAGACATGTACCTTGTCTTCCTTTGCTTCTTGTCTGCATGCCAGCTTGTCTGTCTCCAATAATTTGTGTCTCAGGATGATTTCTCCTGACAAAACTAGCGAGTACTTGGTTTCTTCCTTTTTATTCATCTTGTTCAGGTTCATGTGCTTGCTCAGTAGCTTCATCTTGTTCGTCGGTTTCCCTTTCCTATTCCTCGGGGTTATTTTCCTACTGACCAGTTATCACAAGTTGTGACTTTGGTAGATAATTAGGATGTTCAATGTAAGTGAATCTACCATAGTCTTCCAGTTCCTTTCTACTTTCCTCTGTGTTCTTGTCATCAAACTCATCAACACAGACATTAGTACTTTCAATTATCTTATTTGTAACCTTATTCAAATATTTATATGCTTTACTCTTAGTATAATATCCTAAGAATATTCCTTCATCACATTTTGTATCAAATTTCCCATTTCTCTCATCTTTCAGAATAAAACATTTGCTTCCAAAAATCCTGAAATAACTTATAGTAGGTTTGTGTCCAAACCATAGCTCATAGGGTGTCCGGTTGGTATCCTTTTTCAGTTGTACTCGGTTAAGCACATATACAATTGTACTAATGGCTCCCTCCAGTATGTCTGAGAAATATTCTTTTGCAGCATTAGTGTTCTTGCACAGTCAATTATTAACATGTTCCTTCTTTCAACAATCCCATTCTGCTAAGGTGTTCTCGGTGCAGAGACCTATCTTTTGATACCATGCTCATTACAGAAATTAGTAAATTCATCAAAGATAAATCCACCTCCTCTATCAGATCTTAAGCATTTTAATTCTTTTCCAGTCTCTTTTTCTACCTTTTCCTTATACCACTTAAACATCTTAAATGCTTTAGATTTTTCTTTTAAGAACATAACTGTCATCAGTCTAGTATAGTCGTCAACAAAAATAATAAAGTATTTATCACCATAATAGCTCTGAGTTCTCATAGGACCACATAGGTCGGTATGAACCAACTCAAGTATCTTCTTTGTTGAGTAGTCTTTTCTTTTAAACTAGACTTAGTCATATTACCTTTCTGACATTCATGACACATAGCATGATCAGGTTTTGACAAGTTAGGCAACCCTCTAACTCTTTTCTTCGTACTAATCTTGATCATGTTATCAAAGTTCACATGGCATAACCTTTTATGCCACAGCCATGCATCTTCACCCTTCATTAATAAACAAGAAGACTGATCAATATCAAGATAAAATAGATTACCTTTGGATTGTGTACCGGTTTCGACAAGTCTTCCTCCATCATCATAGATTTTTACCTTTTTTCTCTCAAAAGCAAGTTTGTGGCTCGAATTATTCAGTTGTGCCACACTTAACAAATTATAGTTCAGTCCATCTACCCATTATGCATTTTCACATTTTATTCTATCATTAATCATCAGTGAACCTTTACCTCTTACCATACAGGGTGCATCATTTCCCATCCTAACAGATCCTCCATCGTATTCATCAAGTAGATCAAATTTCTCTACATCACCAGTCATATGATGTGTACAACCATTGTCTATGATCCATGTATCATTTCTTCTTACTTTAGAGATCAGTGTTGTTTCTTCATGTTTCTCTTCTTCCTCTAAGTCATATTTCATAGCAAAAAATACTACTTCTATATCATCATCAGTATCAGATTTAGATTCAATATCTTCAGCTATGTAACATACCTTTTTCCCTTTGTCATAGCTATCTCGGTTATCTCTATTGTTTTGTCGGTAGCCTCTATTGACTCTTCTCCCATAGCTCCCTTCAGATCGGTCTTTGGATCTATCATCATCTTTCTTATTCAGACATCTAGTAGTGATGTGGCCAACTTCTTTACAATTAAAGCATGCCAAAGGTAGCTTACCTCTATAACTTCCTTTACCTCTAGGTAACCTTCTGGCCATAAGAGCTTCAAGCTCATCAAGTTCACCATCGGTATCACTCTCAATATCATTATTCTTATTATTCCTACTACTAGATTTACCAATCTTTAAAGAAGACATGAAAGTGAATTCAATAGAAGGTACAACACTATTGTCAAAGTTATTCAATTCAAAGGTTGTAAGCTTACCGATCAATGTATCAAGAGTAAGGTTGGATGTAGCTCTTGTTTCATGAATTGCAGAGATCCTGATTGCATAAACTAGCAGTAAAGTTCTGAGAATCTTGCTTATCATTGTTTCATCCTCAATAATTCCATCTGATGCTCTAATAGCATGTACTACCTCTTTTAGTCTATTTGAGTATTGCACAATGTTCTCACCTTCTTTCATCTTCATAACGTCAAAATGACCTCTTAGGCTTTCTGCTCTAGCTCTTTTAACATTCAAATCTCTACTGTATATTAGAGTCAATTTATCCCACATGGCTTTGGTAGTAGTGCATCCCTTAATGTCTTCAAATTCGGCATCGATACAGGCAGCAGCAAGTTCCATCATAGTAATGTTGTGTTCATGTCTGTCTTTTAGTTGATCAAGTGTTAAGGGACCAGGTTTCACTTCAATGTAGCCATTTTGCATCAGTTCTAGTGCAGAATTCCCAATTCCAGATATGTGCAACTTCATCTAGCTTTGCCATACTGTGAAGTTCTCTTTGTTCAGCTTTGGCACTTCCCTCTTATACATCTTGAGATCTTTGTGTTGGAGTCCTTAAAACTCTATTCTAAGCAACCACAGCTCTGATACCAATTGTTAGAATAACTGAGAGGGGGGGTGAATCAATTATCCAGTGTCCCAATACAAAATGTATAATCCAAAACAAATTCTTCAACTTCTACTACTCAGTAAACATAAAATACTTTCACTATCTGTGCTTTACCGATTATCAGTCTAAAACTTATAGTAGTTACCGATCAAATCTAACATGTAATATGCAAAGTATGATAACAAACCAATATCACAATCAACACATAACACAAGAGATTTAACGTAGAAACCCTGTGAAGGGAAAAACCACCTGGGACCGGCAACCCAAAAATGTTCACTCTTCTAAAGTGAGGTCGGTGAAGACCCAACCCTGTTAAAGGTTACAAACACACTGTTAGGTGTGACCTTGTTAGAGGATTTTAGACTAGAATTTATCGTCCAACCAGTAGTCACTCTGGGGTTGACAGGATAACAATGTTCACTCTATGAATGAAACATAAAAAGACTTTCTTAGTCCACTCGGTTAAGAGATTTGACTGTGTACAATGGTTAAATATGTAACAGTAAATGATATGCCTTGATACAACTTCAATTGTAGTTTACAGATCAATATTCAACTCATATAAATCTTTCTGATCAATATATCACTTCAGATTCAATACTATATCAACTTACTGTCCATTAGTAATTACTCTTTGTAGCTCGGTAATTGTTCTGTAGTTCGGTTCTCACTAACTAGTATGATCAGAATGCATGAAAACTTGTTCACGCGATAATTTTGCAGTATCTTCTTCTTCTGGCATTGTTTCAACAATGAAACCAATGTCTCTTATATAGACAAGTAAATCATATTCTTTTTGTCCATCAAATTTTTCTGCTTAATCTCATTCATTGATTTTGTCGCTTTAACCTTCTTCGGCTGATGTGTTAGTAACATGTTTCAATCTACTCCATTGGATCTTCCTTGAATTATGTTAGTCGTTGATCTTCATAACAAACCTTATTTGTTACCCTAAAATCTAGGTACTTTACAGCTCATCAATTTATCGGCTAAACTAATCATTTAATTCATTTATGTTCTGCTTGGTTAACAAAGAAATGCGTTGGTGAACACAAGCTCGGTTAACACTGCGCTCAGTATACACTACACTTCGTCGGTGTATACTAGAATGCTTCATTTACCGACAACACTACTTTGTGTCTTTCAACTCTATTCTTCATCATAGATGAATGCAACATAATAAATTCGATATCATCAAGTCATAGACTCATCAACAAGTTACAAAGTGTATTCCTTATCCTCATCTGACATATACATCTTCCTCATGTAGATACTCTTGTTCTTCATCTCTTTCACCTTTCTTCAGATGTTTCGGTATAGTAACTTACAAGATAAGTATTGTCAAGCTAGTTGACATCAATGACAACATAATACTAATTTAATCATCTTGCATATCTAATCAGAAACTCCTCAGTGATCTTTAATCACAAATTCTTCATTCAAGTTCCAAATTAGTTGTAGTTCATCATACATGTACAATATGCTTGCTAGAGAGGCTATTTTATCAGCTCTTCCATATACAGAATATACCGAGGTAAAAGAGGCCATTTGAAATTTGGAATAAATTGGAAAATATTTTTGAAGGAGATGAAACTTTGAAGAAAGCTAAATTGTAGAATTATATTAGTATGTTTGAAAGTGCTAAGATGCGGGAAGATGAAACTATAAGAGGTTACTTTAACAGGGTTACTGAGATTGTTGCAAGAATTAAGAGTTATGGTGGAAGGAAATAAGATAATGAAGTCATATGGAAGATAGTGAAATCTCTACCACTAGCCTTTGAATACAAAGCACAGATTATTGAAGAAATTATTACACCTGATTTTACAAAAGAATTGCTACTTGGAAAGTTGCAAGCACATGAGCAAAGGCTAAAACAAAAGGAAGGTACACCTAGAATGGAAACAATTTTTAGTGTACAAAAGGACAAACCTATGTTGACAAGAAGTGCAAGTACCAGTGGAGATTATGCTAGAGATTTGGCAGCTAAGCAAGAAGAAGAAAGAAATTTTGATAATGCAATGACACTGATTACAAGGAGAGAACCTAAAGGTCAAAAAGCTTTTGCTTGTAGGACATGCAAATAATTTGGTCATTTTTCATCTAAATGTCCTAAGAGAGAAAAGAAAATCAAATATAGAAAATCTTACAAACCTAAGATAGAAAATTGCTATTATGTTGATGGAGATGGAGAAATTGCATTTAAAGATGAAATTTTTTTAGAAAGTGATGATGAAAATGAAGATGAAATAGGATTTGTTTCTATTAAAGATGAAAATTATGATGAAGAAGAAGAGAAGAAAAAGCTTTAGTTTCACATGTAGAATGGAAAAAGTCTGATTGGATTATTGACAGTGGATGTTCTCATCATATGACTGGAGATGTGGATAAATTTGTTGAACTTGATAGATATGATGGAGGAATAGTTAGAGTTGGAAATAATGCACAATGTCAAATTAAGGAAAAAGGATATATTACAGTTGACGTAAAAACTAACACTGAAGATGTCTATTTTGTTGATGGATTGAAACATAATCTTTTGAGCATTGGTCAGCTTATGGACAAAGGATACAGGTTATATTTCATGGAAAAGACTTGTGTTATTAAAGACAGTGATGGAAAATTGATTGGAACAGGTATAAAGACAAAAGGTAATGTATTTCAGTTATCTCCTACTGAAATGACATATTTGATTGTTAAAGTGGATGACAAATGGCTATGGCATAAGAGATTTTGTCATATCAACTTTGATAACATTGTGAAGATCAGCTCATCTAATGCAATTAGAGACTTTTCTAATATTGTGAAGCCTACTAACATGGTTTGCAAGGAATGTGTTATGGCTAAACAAAGGAAGAATTCATTTCCGAGCAAATTATCCACAACATCAGTCAAGTTGAAGATTGTGCACACAGACTTGTGCGGACCTACAAAGACAAAAGGATTCTATGGTGAAAGTTATTTCATGCTTTTTATTAATGATTTTACAAGAATGATGTGTGTTGCATTTCTTTAAAAAAAATTTGAAGCATTTGAGAAGTTTAAGTTATTGAAGAATAGAGTTGAGAATGAATCTGGCTTGAAGATTAAATGTTTGAGATCTGATAGAGGAGGAGAGTTTACTTCAAATGAGTTTAATATCTTTTGTGAAGACAATGGAATTAAGAGACAACTTTCAGCACCTAGAACACTACAGTAGAATGGTATAGCAAAAAGAAGGAACATATCAGTTAATGAGGAAGCTAAAGCTATGATGCTCGAAGGTAATGTATCACATATCTTTTGGAGAGAAGCAGTGGACACTAAAATTTACACAATGAAAAGAGTTCAGATTAGACAAGGTACTGGTAAGACATCCTATGAACTTTGTTTTGGACATACACCTACTATGAAACATTTTAAAATATTTGGAAGTAAATATTATATCAAAAGAGATAATGATATTGGAAAGTTTGATACCAAAAGTGATGAAGGAATTTTTCTTGGTTATTCATTGAAAATTAAAGCATACAAATTTTTTAATCAAAGATTGAGGACTATTATTGACAGTGCTAATGTGAAGGTTGATGAAAAGTTCATAATTCAAGAGAGAATTCTTTATTATGATTTTGATGAAGACTAAAGACAAAGGACTAACATTAATCAGAATGATGGACAGGAATTATTTTATGAAACTGAAAATGAATTGCAGATTGAAGAATTTAGATTGGAACAGAGATTTGAACCTGAATCAGCACCTAGAGAAGAAGTCAAAGCTGAACCAGGAACACCTAAATATGTTGCAAGAAATCATCCTACAAATCAAATCATTGGAAGCGCAAACAAAGGAGTTATGACAAGGAACAAGGTAAATGAAGAACTATGTTTAATATCTCAAGTTGAACCAAAGACTATAGATGAAGCATGCAATAATGAACATTGGATGAAAGTAATGAAAGAAGAACTTGAACAAATTGAAAAGAACAAGACTTGGGAATTGGTCCCTAGACCTAAAGATAAGAATGTTATTGGCACAAAATGGGTTTTCAGGAACAAGTTGAATGAGAAAGGTGAAGTGGTAAGAAACAAAGCAATATTGGTATGTAAAGGATACTCGCAGCAAGAAGACATTAATTTTGAAGAAATATTTGCACCTGTGGCTAGACTTGAAGCAGTAAGAATGTTTTTGGCATATGCTTGTAGTAATAATTTCAAGGTATATCAGATGGATGTTAAATCATCTTTTCTTAATGGAAATATTGAAGAGGAAGTCTACATTGAACAACCTGATGGTTTTACTTTAACAAAAGATAAGGATATAGTTTTCAAATTGAAGAAGGCGTTGTATGGATTGAAGAAGGCTCCTAGAGCTTGGTATGCAAGGTTAGACAAACACTTGATCATTTTGGGATTCAAGAAAGGTAATGCAGATAGTAATATGTACTTAAGAAAAAATGATGATGGATTACTGATTGTTGAAGTATTTGTTGATGATATTATCTTTGGAGGTAATGATGAAGCAAGTAAGAAATTTTCTGATGAAATGAAAGATGAATTTGAAATGAGAATGATTGGTGAGATGAAATACTTTTTGGAATTGCAGATTACACAAAACAAGGATGGAATTTTTATATGCAAACAAAATATCTTAAGGACTTATTGACAAAATTTAGAATGGAGAATTGTAAAACAGTTGGAACCCCTATGGTAACTGGATGTAAATTGTCAAGCAAGGATGAATCACTAAATGCATCACAGACAAGATATAGATCTACAATTGGAGGACTACAGTACTTAACTCATACAAGACTTGATATAGCTAATGCAGTTGGGATTGTAGCTACATTTCAAGAAGAACCTAAAGAGACACATGTTGCAGCAGTAAAGAAGATTTTTTAGATACTTGAAGGGTACATTAGTATATGGGCTTTGGTATGATAGATCACATGATTTTACAATATGTGCATACACTGATGTAGATTGGGGATGAAATTTTGATGACAAAAAGAGTACAAGTAGCGGGGCATTCTTCTTGGGAGGAAGATTGGTCTCCTGGTTGAGAAAGAAACAAAATTGTATATCGCAGAGGCATAATATGTTGCAGCAGAAAATAATTGTAATCAAATCACCTAGATGAAGCAAATGTTGATGGATATTGGCATTGAATTCACTGATCCTATTATCATACATTGTGATAATACAAGTATAGTTAGCATGTCAAAGAATCCAATATTACATTCAAATACCAAACATATTGCAATAAAGTATCATGTTGTGAGAGAGAAGGTTGTAGAAAAAGAAATCAGATTGGAGTATATTAGTACAAAGGAGTAGATAGGAGATATATTCACAAAACCTTTGGCTAAGGATACTTTTGAGCATTGAGAGGTATGCTTTGGGTTATTCCCCAACCCTCTTTAGAGTAATGGATGCAGAAATGCATCAGTCCAGCATGATCAAAGCACTATATTTATATAGACTGGATGCTTGACGCTTCTCCTAAGGGGGAGTATCTTTACTCAAGGTGAGTCATTAAGGACTCTTAGTCATGAGTTTTTTTTGCAGTATCTTTTGATACTCGGGCACTTTTTCAGATTGTATTGGAGATGATTGAACTTCGAGAATTGATATATTGACACTTTTGTCATTGATGTCAATGGGGGAGAGATATACATAAAAATATTAAAAGTAGAATGAATGAGATAAATATACATGAAAATATTAAGAGAAGAGTGAATGGGGGAGATTTGAGTCTGAGAGTGAGTACAGGCAAATGAGGAAGAAATATATTAATGGGAGGATGGTACTAGATGATTTTTCATCTATATTGCCATCAATGTCCGAGGGGGAGATTGTTAGCATGAATGTTTATGAATATTGTTAGCAGGACAAATTGGATGTTGATTAGAGATGATTGAGTTCTTAAATGTTACATTCATGACTGGGTTTGTCATTGATGTCAACATATATGTTTTTTGGATAGAGTTAATAGAGTTACAGGCACATAATTATTTCACGAGGTTTTATGTTGATGAATTGAGCTATGTGAAGATATATTTGAATTCAAGAATGTGTTATGATGATGTGGTTATAAGCACAGAAAAATTTATTCATATATGTTCAAGTTATGCAAAGTTTACTGAAGACCATTCTCAATGAGTGTTACCAGGAACTGGTGACAGTTATTTGAGATTTATTATTTCGGTGAGGTTGAAGTTAGTTCGGAAAGGTTGATATATTGTCAATGACATATTCAAGATGCTTGGATAAACATGGAAGAATCTCCTTTTCATTATGTGAAGACTTGTGGATGATGTGAAGCGTGTTACTTCTTTGTGAGTCAACTACAGATTAATAAATCTATGGAAGTGTGTAGATGTAATGTAACATATATTGTAAATTATTATTGATGTCCTATATTATTAATTATAAATTGAGAAATCCTTTTGGCTGACTCAATAATTATTAGGACTTGGAATAAAGGAAAGGTATCATAAGGGTATCACAAGTGTATATCATGCGGTCATGAAATGTTATGCGAGCTTTGAATGCGAAATCTTTATGATCAAAGTAGAAGATGATGTTGTTGGATTGTTGAGGAATTAAAAGCAACTATAAAGGAAAAGAGAGTTTTTTTTTTAGTCAGTTCACCCTTGGATGTGTTATCTTGAAGATTGTTTAGTGAAGACAGTTTGGAAGCAATTTGGACAGTGGGTTCAGTTGTCTATGTTGTGTTTCTCAATCAAATCCTCACAGGGTTTTAATATTTTAGCAAGGATCCAAAGTCTCCTAATAGGAACTCATATGTACTTATTGTATTGTAAAAGAATTCTAACAAGGCATATCCTTTCACAAGGAACTTTTATATTAGTACATCATCTTGTGGGCATCATTCCCACCGGGGTTTTCCCTCTAATCAAGGGTTTCCCCAATTTACAAATCTGGCGTTATTGTGTATGATTATTATCTTGTGGTTATTTTTGTTACTGGTTACAATTTTAAGATTTGATAGAGTTGAATTTAAGTTAATTAAGCACACAACTGATTCACCCCCCCACCCCCCCTCTCAATTATGGTGGTGGACTTTTCTTTCTAACATCTAGTAAAAAAGTATGGGTATTTAGGTTGAATCCTTGATTGTATTTTATGGAAGATTTGATATATTTTCTAAAGAAATTTTTAGCTATCCAATATGTAAGAATGAGCCTTTAAGTTGAAGCCTCTTCAACTAAGAGCCAAGGTCTAATGAGTATCTATTTTTTACAAACTCATGGGAAGCACAATATTTGTATCATCCCTTATAATGTCAAATCCTTGCACTCAATAAGACTTGATCCCCAGTGGGCTTATACATAACCATTCAACTTCACTGGTTGACCAAGGGTGCATTGAACTTATTACAACTTATTTTTCTATATCTTTATTCAATTTTGACCTCTTAAATCTAGGTTTATACTATTGCAACATTGAGTAGAATGAGTTGGTTTGGATGAGTGATAATTTAGTATGGTTGTTTGGTTTTGCTTCCATTGATGTCAACACACTATTGCATTGATGTCAATAAGATTTATGTGCATTTGTGCTAAGAATATTGCTCTGCATATTCTTTATGTTACATATATGATGATGAGGTTTTGGCATGTTGTTGGAAGATGATTGAAGTCAATAAATTTAGGTTTTTCTGCTTCAGATTGTAGAATAGTGGAATTGGTATTTATCTGAGTAAGATTGTGATCGACAATATCTTATGTGTGAAATACATGCTTCACATTTCTCCACATGATGGTTTTTGATGACGTGGTTTTGGGACCAAGGTTTTAATGTCCTTAGCTTCATTCATATTAGTTGGCATGAGAGTTTGAATTTCATAGATATGCTTTTAAAGTTTGATGGTGTTTCTACTCTAGGACTTTAATTAATAGTCTCACTTAATGCAAGATGATATGTAATGTGCATGATAATATTTTTGGTCCTAGATAAGGTGTGTGGTGATCCAATTTTTGTTCCTTTCCACTATGGAAATGTTTAATATTGGCCTAATTCAAATTATGTACAATTATCTGTATGGATAACAATGGAGATTTTGTAATTGCAAGAATGGTATAATTAAATAATAAATTATTTAGGGATGTGTGTGGCATATGTGTATACTTGTGTGATTATTTGCAAGTGTGTGTGTGTGTGTGTGTGTGTGTGTGTGTGTGTGTGCACGATGAGGATATATGAAGGAGGATCTATCTCCCTATATGTATTAAATAGTGTGAAGTGTAGTGCAGAGTAGTGTGGACTTTAATGTGTTATCTATTTGAAGCAGTGAGCTGAAGGTGTCTACAGATCTTTCAGTTGCGATGCAATTGTATTTCAGTGGTGGATCTATTCTCTTTCATCTTTCTTTATTTGGGTAGTGAGCCCTTCGACATTGACCCTTCTTTCTTTGAGCAATGAACCCTTGTGAGCCTTTTTTTGTAAATCAGCTTAATTGGTGTTCATTTTACATCCTCTTAAGATCTCTCTTGTCTCTTGATCAACAACCAACCATTTCATATCTCCTTAAGGTCTCTCTCCCTTCTTCACCAGAAACCAACCATTACATATATTCTTAAGCTCTCTCTTGCGTCTTGGTCAACACTAAAGCTCTCTCTCATGTCTTGTTCAACAATGGACCATTTTCCAACTCCTTAAACTCTCTCTCGTATCTTGATCAACAATCAACCATTTCACATCTTCTTAAACTCTATTTTATTTATCCTAATGACGATTTACAAAATGTGACTCGAAACGTAGATTCAAAAATTTCATACACGGTCAACCCAGAGATATGGTGTAATAATAATATGAATTGTAAAAATCTATTTATTTTAAGTTTGTCTTTTTATTTTTAAAAACATCCAACATTAAATTTTGTGCTAAAAAGTTTGAATTTTTATTGTGTATATGCATTTTCTTTGGGTGGTGTTTCATTATTAGCTGGACTTTGAATTGGTTGGGAGATTTCTCCTCAAAGAAAAAAACAATTAACTTTGTATTTTGGAAAGCCAACTTTTACCCTGGTTTGATGGATGTAAGAGAGTGAATGCTATAAATGTGCACTAATTTGAGGTCTGATTTATTTCACAAATGCTGAGGCATTAAAGTAAAGAGAGAGGGCTTGGAACCACAAGAGCATGTTGTGGGAAACCTAGCCAACAACATCTCCCTATAATGGGTAGGATGTTTGGAAATTTGACATTTCAATTTAATCTATGGTTCCTTAAAGAACTAGTTCTAAATATTTGTATAGAATAATTTACATGAATTGTCCCTCCTATTTTAGTAGGGACCATCAAAAAAACCAAGAAATTGGGAGTCCCCGCCCATCAAGGATGATAGTCCATCTCCATAATTTGTTGAATCAAGGACCATAGCCCATCACTTATGAGTATTTTATTTTATTAAAGATTGTATATTTAGCTATCATTGCACAAGTACAAGTCTTTAGGTGGAAGTTTTTATTTTATTTAGTAGAAAATTTTATATTATTTATTAAGGAACTTTTAGCTATTTCATATTGGGTGCCCCCACCCATCAAGAATCATAGCCCCATTTACATTTCTTTGTTAAATCGAGGATGATACCCCTTTTATATCAAGATTTCTTATAATTTTATTTTATGGAAGATCTCATATAATTTATAAAGATCTTTTAGGCATCAGATTCAAAAGTACCAGTCTTTAGATTGGATTCTTAATTTTATTTTATGGATGATTTTATATCCTTCATAAAAAAACTTTTAGCTATCTGATACACAAGTACGAGTATTTACATTGAAGCCTCTTTGACAAAGAACAAGGACTATACCCCATCTTTGTAAAAAGTTTCTTATTATAATTTTAGTTTATGGAAGATTTTATATTATTTATTAGGAACTTTTAGCTATCTAGTACAAAAGAACAAGCCTTGAGTTTGAAGCCTTAACTATATTTTATGGAAGATTTTATATTGTTCATGAATTAATTTTCATTATCCGATGCAGTAATACAAGTCTTTAGATTGAAGCCTCTTACCTAAGAGTCAACAATTGAAGAGTATCCATTCAAGTCCAAATTTGTTTGAGGCACAATCTCTGCCTCATTCCTCCTAGTGTCAAGCACTTGCACTGTGTAAGAGTTGATTCCTGGTGGGCTTCTTCATAACCATTCAACTTCACCAATAGACCCAAGGGCTATTGAGATTATATTTTTTTATTCAAAATTAATTGTTTAGCTTTGAGTCAACTTTTATTGATTTATGTTTTGAGAATAGTGGTTTGCAAGAATTGATTTGTCGTGATCATATTTGGACATTTAACAATCATGATATTTAAGTGATGCCCAATTCATACTATTTATTTTATTATTATCAATTTCCACTAGAGGTGAGTTTATTAATACACCTGTTATGTTTTATTAGTTAGTAACAAATGAATCGGTGAGATGCTAGATTTACAATAATATGACCAAAAAATTTAATGCATGTACTTTTTTATCAAAATTATTTTAGAATGTCAAAATTAATTGATCTATTTACTGAAAAATAGTTGTGAACACTAACATTAGTGTGATGTAATCTATACATTTTTTTAACCTTATTTTTTTTATTTTGACTATCAAAAGTTAGTATTGCAAACTTATTTTCATGAAAAAATATTTATACAATAATTCATATTAACCATCCATTTATTTAAGTAAAGATTATGAAAACCAACAGTTTGGGTATCCTCACTCATCAAGGACCATGTCCCATCTCCATGACCTATCAAATCAAGGACTATACCCCATCTTTATCAAAAGTTCTTATTATAATTTTATTTCATGGAAGATTTCATATCATTCATGAAGAACTTTTATCTATCAGATTTAAAAGTACCAGGCTTTAGGTTAAAGTATTATTATTTATTTTATGAAATATTTTGTATTGTCCACAAAGAACTATTAACTATTTGATACAAAAGTACAAGCTAGGCTTTAGGTCGAAGTATTAATTTTATTTTCTTGAAGATTTTATATTGTTCATAAAGAACTCTAAACTATCCAATACAAAAGTACAAGTCTTTAGATTGAAGCCTCTTTAGCTAAGAGCCAAGGATATAGCCCATCTTTGTCAAACGTTTATTATAATTTTATTTAATAAAGATTTTATATCATTTATATAGAAGTTTTAGCTATCTAGTACAAAAGTATGGGTCTTTAGGTTGAATCCTTGATTGTATTTTATGGAAGATTTCATATCATTTCCAAAGAACTTTTCTCTATCCAATATGGAAGTATGAATCTTTAAGTTGAAGCCTCTTCAACTAAAAACCAAGTTATGACGAGTATTCATTTTTCTAAATTCATGAGAAGCACAATCTTTGTCTTATCCCTTATAATGTCAAATCATTTCACTTAACAAGACTTGATCCCTAGTGGGATTATTCATAACCATTCAACTTCATTAGTTGACTAGGGATCCACTGAACTTATTATAATTTAGTTCTCTATATTTTTATTCAATTTTGACCTCTTAAATCTAGGTTTATACTATTGCAACATTGAGAAGAATGAGTTAGCTTGGATAAGTGATGATTTTGTATGGTTGTTTGGTTTGTTTTTCATTATGATGAATAAGGTGATTTACCATTCAAATCTATTCTCTATCTCATCTTTCCTTATGTAATTTCCATTCATTTTCAAGGTTGATTGGACTAAATAGGGTTTTGACTAAGGAAACCTCTTTTAGCCAACCTTATTCCCTAATATTCTGTGTATGGATAGGTTATGGATCCACCAGACGGGAATCATAAATATCAGACACATTTAAAGAAACTTATAAAGTTCCAGTAAAAATTGCAAGGTACAAAATGCCATTGGTAATCTACCTCTGGGTATTGGATGAGTTTTAATTCGTCCTTGTCATTTTCAACTCAAATTTGGAAGAGAGTTAGATTACATCCTTCAAGGCCCGAATCTACGATTACATGTCATTCTAAGATTCCAATAGTCGGTAATTACTGAAAACTCACTTCTCTTATTTCATTTCCAGGTACATTCAAATTCATCTCCATTCCCTTTTACATTAGTTTTTTCAGTTGGTTTAGATCAGATCTATTCTTATTTAGGATTTTGCATCTCAATACCATCTCTCTTTCTCAATTCTAAGAATAAAAGGAACCAAAACCCTTCAAGCACAGATAGTGCATTTGGCATCTTTCAAGTGGTGTTAATCATTCTTGTCTTGGGGTGATTTTGTATTCCAATGTGCTATATGAATTGGGGAAAATACTCTTTTAATGTGATCCCCTTTTCATATTCTATATTTTAGTGAACTCAACTCATAACATTTCCAATTCTGATTTGGTGTCTAGATTTTATTTGTATGCACTACATTGTTGCATTTAGTTTTATCAAATTTAGATCTATTTCATTCTTGCATTTCCTTCATATAAGCATGTTCCAAAATAATAATAAAATATTTTTAAAAAATCATTTCATGCATTAGTTCATAATCATTTCAATTCACATAGATCCTTTTATTTCTTGTTAATGCACTCGAATGAAAGAAATAAACATATAGTATCATACATGGTGTATATGTCATGTTATGTTTTTCATCATGAATATATTCTATAGATTTATTTTATTATGTTCTCCTAAGGACCCTCCTTCTCATAAGGACATATTGAGGCAAGAAATAATCCTTTTCTCAATTATCTCCTTATTTGGGATTAACCATTACAAGATACTGTTGATTATTCCTTTGATATGAATCTCTCACATGAGGATTCCTTGGTGAGGGACAATGATGTTTTAGTAGAGGAAATTGATATGATTGTTCATTTCCTTAAGGAAACTTTACCTTCTATTCATCTCAATGATTTTCCCTCTACCAATGAAGACTTAATGAGTGATGACCCTTCTCCTATGATGTACCTCATTTATGAGAATATTTTGGAGAAAGAAGAGTACATTATAGATACCTTTAATCTTAATACCACATTACCTTCATTTGACATCCCTTTTGTTAGAAATATTTGTTGGAAATAGTAGCAAGAAACTAAGGAGGGGGGGAGTTGAATCAATTTCTTCCAATACACACGACTTAAAACCCCTTAATACCCTTAAAGCAATAAACCCATTTTACTTATGTTATGTTATTAATTTGCAGAAAGTAAAATATGTAAACATAATCAGTAAAAAAATTCACTACATAACACAGAGATTTTTATTGTGGAAACCCAAATAGGGTGACAATCGTGGTGGGGTTGATACCCATAATAAGTCTACTACCTTGTTAGAAGTATAGCTTATTACAATAAGCGGAATGCATAAGCATTTAAGCACACTTCCTAAATCACACTACTCAATCACCTTAGACACCCACCCAAGTCTCACTGACTTACAAACAAAATACAAACTACAATCTGTTACATAGAATGAACTATAAGTAGCATTTCTATATGCCTGATCAGTTCATTTGAAGTACAACTAGATCTATAGTTGGAATTATTTATGTTGTGAATGCAAATAATAAATTCATCCTTCAGTAGATTTGAAAAAAAAAACTCAAAAAAAACCCCTGACATCTGCAACAAAAACATCTCTTGTGCAACACATGGACTCAAACCCTTCTTCATCATATTTATCAAGAACTAGGTTGGAAAAACACAATTTCCAAACATCCAACTCATAGCGCTAGAGTCAACCATTACGATCATTGTATTATTTCCAAACATATCCCTGATCCATCCCAAATACCTCAAGATCGTAACCACAACCCTAAAACATTTTACCAATCTCTCATAAGTTGTTTTATGATCTTCTTTTAGCATGTCACCATAGAACAAAAAAAATTCTTCAAATTCATTGAACTTGGTCACCTTGATCAATGTAAATAATGTATACATCCAACACATCAGGAACATAATCCTAGATCATCCTAAGGCATCATTTAAGCTCAATAAAATAAACAAATTCATCACCCTTTACAAATTTGCCAATAATTCTTGCCCTCGTATCAAGAGCATTGTCATCCTCCATTTGAACACTTGTAATGGCCTTGCGGATTATCATAATCATAAACCCTTTGAATCGTAGACACATTGCAATGTACTTTACATGTTCCCAGCTGCACAACCAAAGATATTCTCACATGTCCTTGCACGAACTCAAACTCTACAACTTTGTTACACTGCCAAGCAGTGAAATAACTAATCTTCCTCTGAGATGCCATAACTCACTGAAATCATCATGTCAATATCTAAAAAATTTCATACATCATGTATATAAAATCTACATCAACCTATGAGGTGCACAACTCCTCATCTTTAGTGACATTTCTAGACAACTTATCTAATCATTCCCTCTCACTGGTAAAACTACTTAATAAATATTCATACTATATGATAGACAAGTAATCAGTATGAATAGACATCCAAACATTGTGAGAAACATATTGTCCTCAAAAGATAGACATTTTGACATCAGTGAAAATACATCCAACTTTCCAACAATCTCCCCCTTTGGCATTGATGGAAACATGTGATGGGCAAAATACGTAATGCAATTTGAAACTAATAGTGCTACCAATAGTATCCAAAATACATCATTATCTTTCAGAGTCCCTCTAACTCAATTCTGATACTACCCCCCCTTGGATTAATCTCCCTAGAGTCATATTATTTGGATTACATACTCTTCTTACCATCAGTTTCTCCCCCTTGGATATATGTAGCTCTCTTCAAAATCTTTCTTATGTGGAAGTATAAATGAACTTTATCTTCCTTCTCTGCAACAACTTTCAAACTCTTTCTTATGTGCAAGTGATGCAATCAAGCTCGGAGGATCCAATAAAGGACTGTCCAAACTTGCAACCAAACACCAACAACGTGGAATAACACAACACAACACAAATATGTGAATCAAAATCTTCTTGTATTCATTAGTAACCAATCTTATGAGCAATATGCCGAGTTGTAAGGCCTTCTCGGTTACGGCCAAATACATCAAAGATTTCAGCTAGCCTAGGTTTGTAACACACCAAGACGCTGGTAGGTACTCCAAGAAAGGTGTCTACAATGCTTCTTTGGATGTAACCAGAAAGATTACAAACAACATGTTGATTTGTAAGGCCTTCTCGCTTACAGCCAAATACATCAAAGATTTCAACAGTTTAGCAAGATCTTGTAGGATCCAACACACCTCTCAGCTAGCCCAGGTTTGTAACACACCAGGACGCTAGTAGGTACCTTGATGGTGCAATGCTTCTTTGGATGTAACCAAAAATGTTGATGCAATAGATTTATCTAAAAGGAAATCATGAATAAAATGCCTTAAATAATGTAGTGAGATGAAGGTGTCTACAGATCTTTTAGTTGTGTTGCAGTTGTATTTCAAAACTCACACATGTCTATGCATATGCCACATACATCCCTAAATGATTCATCCTTTATTTATACCATTCTTAGAATTGTAGAGTCTCCCACTATTAGCCAGGTAGATAACCATACATAATTTAAATTAGGTTAGTATTAAACATTCCCACAATGGAAAGGAATGAGAAGTGGACCACTACACACCTTATCTAGGACCAAAAATATTATCATGCACATTACATATCATCTTGCATTTCTCGAGACAATTAATTAAAGTGTAAACACTCGAGGTCAGCCAAACCTAGAGTAGAAACACCATCAAACTTTACAACCATATCTCTAAAATTCAAACTGTCATTCTAACTAAGATGAATAAAGCTAGGGACATTAAAACCTTAGTCCCAAAACCATGATGAATCAAAAACATTATGCAGAGAAATGTGAAGCCTACATTTCACATAGAAGATATTGTGGATCACGATCTTACTCAGATAAATCCAAATTCCACTATTCTACAATTTGAAGCGCAAAAACTCAAATTTATGGACTTCAAACATCTTCCAACAACATGCCAAAACCTCATCATCATACATACAACATAAAGAATATGTGGAGAAATGTTCTTAACACAACTGCACAAAAAGCTTATTGACATTCAAATACAACAATGAGCTTTGCCTCAACATAGGGAAGCATATTAGGAATTTATTTTTGGCTTAATATATAACTTCTCATTAGATTAAATAAATAAATTCACAAAAATCAATGGAGAAGATTCACATATTGCATATCACATTTAGGCATTCACCAAAGTGTTTGGAGTCTTAGGGTTTAATGAAGCAAATTTATGTGTTTGGTTATTTGTTGAATCCATCACTCAAGCTTCAAGAAATTGGTTTTACTATTTAGAAAATAGATGCATCATCATTTTGGATATTTGAACGCTTCAACAAAAAGTTGGTATGAGTGCACTAGTAGTTAGCTCACTTTCATCTATCAATATAGCTCTTCAATTACCTCTAAAAGAATTAAATAATAATCTTACCAATATCTTATTCTCACAATTATTAATTCAATAGTATATGATGAATCAAATAATAAATATTACATTAAAAAAAAATTAAATATAAATACCAACAATAGAATAAATTTCCTTAAAAATTAATTTAAAGTATTACTTCTAATGCAAAACATATTTGTAGCATCTTAAGGATTGTAGCTTAAAAATAATGTTAAGAATAATTATTTTATTTTTTGATAATTGTAGCTTCAAAATAATGTTAAAAATAAAACTTTACAAGCTGCTTTTGGATTTGATATTGTTAGTATTTTTGCATCAATTTTTCAGATCACACTCTCTGATCCATCATTGGGATCATGGAGTGTGATCCAAAATGTTGATGCAAAAATAGTAACACAATCGAACCCAAAAATAGCTTAGAAATCTATTTCACATATTGTAGAAATCTACTTCACTATTATTTAAAAACAAAGCTAAAAAATATAATTAAAATAATTGAATAATCCTATATATATCCAAAATAGTTATTATTCTAATCATTTTTTCAATTATGCGGTAATTGAAACAAAAAATCAATTTCTAAGAATAATATAATATTAAATAACAAATAATTATTTTAATTAATTAATCTCCATAACAAATAATGTATCTCCTATTAAAGTATCTAGTATACTCGTTTATCATCTATGATAAATAAATGATCAAGCAATAACTAATCTCCATGACAAATCTATTATTAACAAGGCTGCAGAGCAACGAAGTTCCTGCCAAAATTTTGGTAGGGTTGTTTCATATTTTAGCATTGAAAAGATAGAGCATTCATTACAAAATCTAAATTGAACTTTTATTGTCAATTTAAAAGATGAGTTGTTAGGAATGTAAACACACTCAAAAGTATTATCTTTAAAAATGTTTTTTTCTACATGGCTCAAGTTTATAAAAAATGATAAGTTCTTCATTCATAAGTTAGATGGAAGTTTTTCATGATCTCAATATAAGACACTCACTTCATAAAATAGTTTTCCTAGTATCCAAAAAACCAAAGCACAATATTAAAGTTTTGCTCCAAAATTTAGTAATGGAACTGTACAAAACACATTCTAAATAATATCCATTGAGTCATAACTTATGTGGCATTTTGTAGACACTTCATGTGTCCAAAATGTACTTCCACATGTTACAAACATGCGTACACCTAAGGCTAACCAACCAACCAAGTGTCCTCTTCCTAAGCTATGCTTTCTAGTTTGATGTTTAAACATTTCTTGTGTGTACATGCTTCATTAGGAGACTGTATATAATTCCAAACTACTAGACTGATTGACGTAGATCATGAGGATGATGAATAAAGTAGAGCTCCAGAGGATTTTTTCTCCTTGTCAATGCTAGAATTTTTGCCTTTGCTAAAATATAGAGACTACAAGAAATTCAACAAATTTCCAAAGATTGTAAAATAAAAGGTAATACCATACATATATGACTGAAGATAAGCTACAAAACAACTCTATGCTAACACTATGAACTTGCATACCTTTCTCTTCCCTAAACCTTAAAGTCAGAGCTACTTCTCATACAAATTTTGTGATATGGGATGAACAATTTAAAGAACATAAGAAGGAATGAATGTTGCCTAAACAAATGCTAAATTCATTTGTGTAGATGACAAATACTATTCTATCACTTGAAAACACAGCTCCTATAGTCATCTCTTATTTCTTCTTCCTTTTTTAAAAGTAAGATCCAAAATTAATTCCCTAATTTCCCCACTCTCATTCTTTATTAAGCTTCACATTTCATTTTCTCTCATTTCCTAGCATTTCGATGAAATTTGTCAAGGTGATTTCCTCAACAATATCCATTTGTGTGAAATGGTTTGGATTCTCATAATCATGTTTATGAATTAGTCATTTATCCTTGAATTTAGGTAAGTGGTGATAACTATTGATGTAATAACTACATATGTGGAGCGATAAGAATGACTTTTCTTGCACAAAATGCTTCTTTCTCTGCGTGAAGATGTAAAGCCCCTACAAATCCACCCATTTATAATCAACTTGGTTTAATTTAAGGGTCTGTTTGGTTGCAAGAATTTTAAATAACGCTGAAAGTTTTAAATTTGGACCCTAAGTTTTCTTTCCCTTATACATATTCCCTTCTCTTAATTAAAACCTCATTTTTTAAATAAAATTTATAAAATAAATTTTATAATTAGTTTCTAAAATATATTTTATTATATATTTATCTTATTATATTAAAAAAAATTAATAAATGAATAAAATAAATTAAAATAATTTCTTAGGAAAAATATAACATTTTATAATTAATTAACCTTTTTAAATTTCTTGAAATAAAATGCACATCATTAAATTTAGTAAAAAATATTTACTCATTTTATCTATATATAATTTTATATTTAAAAAACTATTATAATTTTTTATAATAATTAATTTAGTGCTATATTAAGAAACTATAGTGAAAAAAAAAATACTTTTCTTTAATTTTTGAAATCTAAACTTTGTGGATATATTTTTTACCTAAAAAATCTTATCTAATAAATTATTAAAATTTTCAAACAATTTCTAAAACATTGTCAATCAAATATTATTTAAAACATTTCATTGTAGCTTTTAAAAAAATAGCATAAATTTGTAAAGTTTTCCATCTTATCCAAAAAATATATTGTCTTCATTTTTTTATAAATCAAAAAAGTATTCACATGTACTTTAGTATATCTAGTTCCCTCTATTTTTTAAAATTTTGAGGAACTAATAATTAGTGTCATTACAATTAAACAAAAAGCATCATAGGATGGATTATTATAGTGGAAAAAAAAATTGTAATTGATTATCTAGAACCAAGCAAATGACAAAAATACTTTGATATCTCATTTGTTCAAACTCCTTGATTCTAATTTAATTGTTTTTTAACAAATATCAATGATACTAAGAAAAAATGCAAGATGCCTTAATTTGTCACTAAGTGTAAAGGTCGATGTAAGTCAATGATGCAATAGATAGTCTTTATTGAGATGCTAATTCTAAGTTATGATCAAACAGTTCCTTGATATCTTTAATTCATAGACAATAATATAAGAATTTAATCTTTTATATAACAATCAAAGAGTTCCTTGTATCTTTAATTCATAGACAATAATATAAAAATTTGTTCTTAATATAACAACCTAACATACAATTTGAAATATTTACTACATAAATAAACAAATAACCACTAATTAAAACAAATAACTTAAAAACATTTAAAACTTCAAACTCAACTGAAATAAAAACAAATAAGTTAATAAAAATCAAAATTCAATCCCTAAGCTCAAAACAAAAATAAAAATTAGAAATGCACTTTTGAAAAGCTTTTAAATTTTTACATTACAACGAATAATTGACAAAACCTTTCTGAAGCATTGAATTCTGTCAGACTGCCAGTCTGTCTTTGGATAGAATCCCGTAATTCAATTGCAGTCTAGTGACAGAAATACTTTCCTATTTAAGAAAATAAAATATAAATCTGGTAGGTGGACTGTACCTTCGATGTTTTTGTTTGGGAAGTTTTAGAATATTGAGATTGATATTATAGTACGGTGTAAATAATAATAATAATGAGAATGGAATAAATAAGAGCGGAGTAAAGTGACAGGTCTTTAATAGCCTGTCATGAGCTATGCCCTAGGCGCACGGAACCCCATCCTCCTTTTTCTATGCCCACTCAAATTCAACTGTTAAACAATGCGCATGTTATGTTCCACACATTGATTGAAGTTTTACACATTTCTTTATGTGAAGTCTACAACGTCTCTCTCTCTATCGAAGGACCTTTTGCAAATCTCCATGTAATTGGATAGATGACTTTTGCCTCTTTCCCCCTTCCTAGGAATTGAATGAAATAAAAGTTGTACCTAAATATATTCGGTTGGATAGTGTAATGGATGATAGAATATTATTTGCCACTTGTGTAAAAATGTTAGTAAGGATTAAATAAATGTTTTGAAATTGATAAATGTAATCCATTTGTTTCTTTAGGTCATTAGGTCATTTTTGTGATTGTATATTTGATTGGGTTGTAAGTGTATATTTAATGAAGTTTGTAGATTTGATTTCGGTTTGTAGATCTAATCTCTATGTATTTTTAGGGAGTCACTTTTAGTCTATATTTATGTTCTTGATTTGTTATTGCATAAAAATTAAGTTATGTCAGTAATAGTTTGCATATGACATACATTATTTGTTGTCCTTAATGACCTTCTGAGTGCCCTCACCAATCTCCTCATGTGTGTCTACCATTAACTTCAAAATTCTTGTATGACTCCTTAACCCTTTATGAGCTTTCTTCAGAATTTTGTCCATCTCAAAGTCAGAAACAACTATACATAAATCTTTTATTGTCTGAATCATTATTTTGATATCTTCTTACTTAGCTCTATTCTTTCTTACTTCTAACCTCTCGTATAATTCCTTAGGAATACTCTTATCTAACTCAATCAAATTCTTTTTGAACTTCATCATATACTCAACTATTGTATCCTCTATCAATAATTTGTCATCATCTGAAAATCTAACATAGTATCTCTCAACATGCGAGAGCTTACCTTGATCAAGTACTCTTTTCTTCGACACTTTTAGATTTGTTTTCCACAATTCTCTTGCAACAAGCTTATTTTGTTGTTCTTCCGCAACAGGTGTCTCCTCGCTCTGCTTATCAAGAATGGTTGCTACCATAGCAACATTAGATACGTCAGGTAAATCAATTTGTACATCCTGAACCTCAGTCTTTTCAGCCTCTATCTCTTTTGTGATGTCAATATCAGTCACAATTTCTCCTGAGGATACCTTCTTGATTGGTGTCACAGTTGTCTTTCTACTCCTAGGATTGGGACCAGCACTCATCTGCTTAGGTCTAGAACTTTTGGATCTCATAGGCACATTAGGCGTTTGTACCTCAGCTTACAATCTGGCTAACCTCTGTGAAGATCTTCTGTCACTAGAAGATGGAATAGCAACAGTCTCAGAACCTTGAACAAGTGAATCTAAAATGTCTATAGGCTTAGCTTCCTTTGCAGATGAAGAAGCTCCCATCACAACTTTAGCTTCACCTGTCATTTTCCTTATTTCACCCATCTTCTCTTTAGGTATGCCTTATTTCTCTGCGATGTCATCAACCATCTTTTCTACCTTCCTCTTGATCCCTGCACGAGTTAATTCACTCTTTATCTTCTCAAACTTTTCTAAATATGTTCCCCGTCTTTCTTTTGTGGAATCCCTTTATGTTGCAAGCACGGCTTTGACATGAATCTCCAGCAAATTTTCATCCACTGTGTATCCCATAGGAGTACACCATTGAACTCTAGGTTCAACTGCCTCAAGACATGTTATATCTATTTCCACCAGAAAATAGATGTCATCCTTGTATTTTTCAACAATGCTTCTTGGAATCCTCTCTCTCTCCTTCATCTCTCTTTGGAACTATTTGAAGTATCCAAACGGAGTAGTATCAATACTCCTTTTATTTTGCATCTTGTAGAACTTTCTTAATTGGCTTCCAGTCGGCTTGTTGTTCTTCCACGAGCTAGGGTAAACACCAGGAAAATCACACATGGTATGAAAGAAGAGATACACAATTAGCCATCTGAATCTAAATGAATTACCTTTGGGGTGAATCCACAGTAGTGGGTTACACTTTTTTGCCTGAACACACACTGAACTCTGCAATTTGAAAAAAAACTTTCAGATTCGGATGCATATTGTCGTTAAACCATTTGAAATCAGAAGATGAAGTAAATAAGAGTCTTTTAGGATTTCTTTTCTAGATTCTAAATATATTTTTTATTTTTTATTTTGAATTGATTTGAATGATTTTTTCTTTCTCCCACAAAAACTAGTATGTTGTTGAAAACATCATTTTCAAAGAGTTACATTATTTTCATAAAGCATAACTTTTTTTCTAAAATAGATATCAATGTGATTCTTTTGAATTTAATTTTATAATATCCATACGGAGGGCATGAAATTAGTTTGATGGCATTATCACGATTATTGCATATTTTATTAATGTTTAAAGTTAACTAAACTGTAATTTCGACATACTTTGACTAAATAGCTTATAACTTGTCGTGTGTTTGTCCAATTTCATTTTTATTTTTTTTATAGAAAGAGAACTTCAATACCAAGGGAATAGATTTATTTTTTTTAAAAAAATTCTCTCATTTACTATTTTTCCATAAGCATCAAACATAGAGGTAGACATATGTTGAAATATATATGTTTAGTAAAACTAAAAATACAAAGTCATAATAAACTTAACATATATTAACATTATAATCATTGGAAATATCTTTCTCGGTAGTACCTTACTATATAGATAGGTTTTTCAAATGGATTCATTTTATCTTCCAAAAGATAAAGTTGAAGTGATTTTTTGTCAGCATTTTAATAGGTGCGAAGGAGACTCCATTATAGGTATGAATGAGGAGTATCGATGTTATATCAATGTTTTTTATCTAAGAGGCTTTGAGCTAACCATTTGTAATTAATTCCTTCAAATGGAACCTCTTAAGGCTTAAATCATCAAATTTTATTAAAAATGTGTTATTTTAGCAAAAATCAGCATGCCTAAAAAAGTGTAACCCACTATTGTGGGTTCACCCTTTGTCATTCTTGATTCTCTTCATATTCTCCATCAATTGTTGTCACAACACCTCACTCGGGTCATAATGTTCTTTGTCTACAACCATTTTATACGACATATGAATCATCCCGATAGATACAAAATTTATTATGTTGTTGTAATGAAGCTTGTAACTCAATGCGATAGCAATCATCTTCACATCATCCTACCTTATGTCTGATAGAGTTGTTTCCCTTCTATCCCACTTTGATTCAGTCGATTCCTCAACTTCTTTCTTTGTATTCTTTGTGGGTACAATAATTAACCATGTGTTCTCCAATCATGTCACTTCATGATCATTTCTCGTGTAATTTTAATGGGCTTATCTCCTAACCAGAAACCTGATCATGAATCTAACTCACAATGATCTTGATCCATTCTGGCTCGTCAAACTCATGCCACATAGAGATCTGAAGAAGATTTAGATTCTCTAAGTGCTTGAACTTCTTGAATGTGAAATCTTGATTCATACAACTTGTAGCATCTACCAACATTTGTGTGTCACCCAGAGACTCAATCTTACAATGTATGATGCATTGATATCCTCAACATGCACGAATCCATATGGAACCTATGAAAAGGATCCCTCATGATCATCCTCCATACTTTTTAATGGGTGTTTCTTGAACTTATATCTGGTCCTTTCTGTCATATTGAACACTTGTGGAGTATCCATCTCTGCATTGTCCAAACTCTACAACTAGGGCACAAAGTAGCGCGACAACGCTCAAGAAACTCAAAGCACTTAGCTCTCAAGAACTCAATCCAACACTTAGAAAATGGTGTCGTTACAAGAGCAGCCAACTTATTTAAAGCTTCGCATAAATGACCATGCACAATTTCCAAGTAACCAAAAAGCTGCTATAAACAATGATCCAGTCACCTAGAAAAAACTTGTGAACATATGGTGAATCAATCCAAATCCTATGAACACATAGTCTTCAATTGAATACCTTCACATGCATGAATCTAATCTTCACATGTGACCTTGGAACCAATAAGGGGCATCATGTCTGAATTAAGCACTAAAAATGCTCCCCCTAAGGCAAAGCTTGCTAAGTCAAGTTGTAGAAGAGGTTGAGGGACCAGTGCAGTCCACTGATGCACCTTGAACAACATTAGTATCCTTCTTCTATTCTTTGTTACCACTTTCTCCTTCCTTAACAAATGTGTTCTTTAATTCTTCCTTGTGTTCCACAACTTGTGCCTTTTTCCTACCATTGTTATTTGTCCTTCTACCTCCTAGTGGTTCTCTATTATTTACAAATCCATTGAATCTACAAAACCTAGAAGTATGTCCAAGATTATTACACTTAAAGCATGTCACAACATATTTCTCATACCTTTGTCCATTCATATGTGCTTATTCTTTGCAATTCCTTGCAATATGACCAAAATTGTTGCATTTATAGTACACAACTCCAGTAGATATCCTGTTAGTAGCTCCAAGAGGTCTTCACATATATGGTCTTCTTGCTCTGCAATCCTTCTTCATGTGTCCATCCTTGTTGCAATCAAAATGTTTGCCTCTGAATGGTTTTCTCTTTTATTCAGGTGTCTTTGTCTTGTCTTGATCATTGTACTTCCAACTGATAGCCTCTACTACCTTTGTATTATCTTCGCAAGATAAATACCAACTTCGCATAACATAAATCCCCTCATATTCCATATATAAATTCACTTCACAAAATTCCCTTATATACTCGATCTTGTTATTTATCAGTTGGCCAAATAAATCTCCAAAATACAAAAACAAATCTGTGAGAGCATCGTGTGTGTAAATTAGGTCCACACACCACTACAATTATTAATTTAATTTGTAAACAAATTAAATCAATGACCCATATATACACAATTACTTAACTTCCATGTTTTGTCCTTAGACGGGACCTATCCACCTTCGCAACGGTCAATCTCAATCAATACACCATTCCAACACCTGCAATCATGGATCTCGCCTTGTACAATTCTACAAAACATATATCTGACTTTGCATAGCCCAAAATGCATTCCATAAATTTCACCAAACCAAATAGTGATTATTTACACTGCAACTGAACACTGGACTTAGGCATTTTTCATCTAAGTCATATAGCCACTCAAACCAGCAGTACCTATGATCATAGGATAGTAAAGTGTTTCCATGAATGACAACAAATCACTAACCAAAAATAGCACACTTGCCAACAAAGATAACATCAAGTGAAGAGACATATCCCTTTAATCACTTTTTTTCATAAAAAATGACTTATTCTTCTAATCGTTATTATTGTAATTACTTCTTTATCGTATCTCACCAAGAATTACATAGTTTGAAAATCGCACCTTTCATCATTGATTGTGTATTCTAATTGTTATCTTTCATTTGCTAGTGACTAATCACACCCATAATCTTATAAGGTCTCCTTAATGTCAACCCTTCTATGAGCGGCATAATGCTTGATATACAAGGTTTCTTTGACATCTTTATGTTTTGTTGTTTGTGTAATCATCCTCAATAAGGGAGTTGTGTCCAATGTCTACACCAATGTTACAGATCTCTTCAAATTTTTACTTTGTGTAAGTCAATACCCTTTTTTTTCTCATAACCACTATTTATTCCTAGTCACTATTGATGGTTTGGTCGAATTGATGGGGATTTGTTGTCATGTTGTTCACACATGACCTCTAAACTATTATGTTTCTCATGCCTACCCCTTACTTGTTTCGCAAACATCCTGAGATCCCTCCACGAGACCCATGGATGATGCACCAATATTTTTATTTGATGTTGGGTGTATAGTTTATTAAACTTCATAGGCTCGAATTATCATTAGAGAGGTCTTCCCTTTACTATAGTTATAGTTATATTATATTATATTTTTTTATTTTTTTATTAAATATTATTCCATATTCATATTTCATTGTTACTATTTTTACTATCATTATTATTGTGAAATGGTATCATGATTTTTATATCTTTATTCGTATAAAATATTATATTAAAATTTAAATTATTGATTATTATATTAATATCAAGATTTGATTATATTATTATACTCGTATAATAATGGATTTTACGATAGTTTTTCCTTCTTGATATACAATTTCCTCTATGCCACACTTTCAAATGGGGATTTGAGGAATCAAAATTAGATAGGAAGTGTGCCTTGATTCTTGTCATGATTAGAGAACTCATTCATATACCCTTTTAGCACATCTAAATTGATGGTCCCCGTGAAATATAATTTGTATCAATCACTACAAGTACCCTTCCATCTACAAATAGATTATATAACATGATATGTTTGGATGCTCTAAAGGTGTCCTTTCAAAAAATAAGCAATTTTGTTCTTGTATTGTCCATATTAGTGGCAATTTTTTCTAATTTCCTAATGTTAGACAAAAAAAATTCCTTGTTTTTTGGATTTGTTTCCTCCTTTATTAGTTTCTTAACATAGTCTCTTTGTCCTTACTATTTTTTTATTTCTTCCTTTATCTCTTCCTAGTTCAATTTCAAAGAAATCACTTCCCAAGATATCTACACAATCACTTACAATTTCTTGATCAAAACATATACCTTTGGCAAATACATGTGACCCTTGAGGAGTTTGACATATATTTGCCAAAGGTATATAGGAAAGGGATGAAACACTTGGAGTGGAATTACAACCATCATCTAGAAGATTAAAACATGTGTATTATGGGATTTGTATAGAATGTGATGAACATGAAAATGATGACTAACATGTTGGTTGCCATTGTACCAAAAAATTGACTTGTTAATGCTTGATACAATCACTTGACTTATAAAACATAGGAGGTGATTAAGCCATGTCATGAACCCAAGCACCATGATGCACATCACAAGGAGACCAAATACATGTGACCCTTGATAAGGGGTTTGACATGTTAGTGCTCTTCCCCTAATGGAGATTGGTTTCAAATCGTATTTGTCCATTCAAGACATAAGTTAATAAAAAGATTGAAAATGGGTTTGGATCACTTTTTTTTCCAACTCTTCCTCATTTCTATTATTTTATAAGTAGTGTTAATTAACATTTTACTATAAAATCTTAGAAGGCAATAAATTGAAAAAATAAATTGTACATAATTGATATTTATTTACATATGTCAAGTAATAGTTCTTTTGGTTTTTATTAAGTTTCATTTTCATACTAAATATTCTAACATCCTTGTAGCCCCTTATATGTAACCATTAAGGAATATTAGTAACCATTAAGGACTTTTAGTAAGCATTGTATTATTAAATTATCATTGGATGAAGCTCAAGTCGAACCACCTTGTAGATTTCATGATTTTCAAGAAAAATTGGTGTCAAAACCTACATCATGATCTATTAATTTTTGTGTAACATTGTAAAGTGCACCCCATGCAATTTCACATCCCATTAGCATTCTCTTTAGCTGAATTAAAGAGAATTGCAAACCTTAACCTACAAACCACCTTTGCCACCCAATTCCCTAATCCGGATTGCCCTCAAACTTAGAATGTTGCACTTTCTAATTAGTGTTTGCTCTTAGTCTAGATTGCGCTCAAATTTGAGATCTCTCTCTTAAATATTCTAATAGTGTTGCACAAATGAGCCACTTACTAACCAAAAAAACTAAAAAATGATCAATTATTGGCACATAGGTAATCATTACTGAAATTCCTTTAAAATTGGCAATTGGGGGTAGGTGTATGTGGAGAGTACAGCTATTGGAACATACACAGTTAATGGTGCTCTTCCCCTAATTTATAATAATATTTTCAAAGGAAGATTATCCAAAGATGGTATTGTAATATGGCTTTAAATTAACTGAGTTTCAGTATTTAGCTATTACACTTATGACAAACAATTGTTTGCTGCCGTGCAAATATCATGAAGTGGAAGCTTTACTTGACACGCAAGTGCACAATTTGCACTCACTATGAAAATTACAGTAAGGCACAATAAATTCAAAGGTTTCTCAGCAACCTTTTCAATTAAAAAATCAAAACATGAAGGTTGTAATGAGTTGGCAGCTTTCTTAGTGTATATAAGTATTAAATATTAGATAATAAACAACGCACTAACTCGGCCCGAGCCTCCCGAACCTTCTGTGCAAGAGATTTTAATGTAAGAATGCCACTAAAAAATTTGCTAATATGTTAATCGATGTCCACTAACTGGACTTGAGCCTATCGTGCGATAGTCCTGTATGAAAGAATACAAGCATAATGAAAATTTTGAAAATTCATCTGAAACCAAAATAAAAAGTTCTAGACCACAAGAAGCTGTTATATTTTAATAATCTACAACATATATAAGTTCTGTCTAACAAGAGAGGCTCCAGCTTAGAACGTTGGAAGACTGGTTAGTATTTACAATGGTAGAAAACCGATTAATGAATGTTTCAGTGTATTTAAATATAGATAGTAGTAATCAAGATTTGTAAGGGTGTGCGTACCAAAAAGCACAAACAGTAAATATTTGTATATCACATTACCAATTCCTTATAGTCCCGGAGATATCAACTCCATGGACTTCGTGAGTATTTACCCATATCAAAATGGTGCAGGACTACTTGTTTGTGATTATTGAATAATTTAGTAAGCTCTTGTTCTTTGCAAACAGACTCAGCATAGAGGAGCTAATATCATTTATCTGCTGAGATATATAAATCACCCTTAGCTCCCAAGTTCATGTAATAAAAATCTTCGTCAGTATTTACCCATGTCAAAATGGTGCATGACTACTTGTTTGTGATTATTGAATAATTTAGTAAGCTCTGCTTGTTCTTTGCAAACAGACTCAGCATAGAGGAGCTAACATCATTTCTCTGCTGATATATAAATCACCCTTAGCTCCCAAGTTCATGTAATAAAAATCTCTACAAGTTTTTGGAACAAGTGATAAAAGATAGGAGGAATTGATTGTGTGGAGGTGAACAGCCCAGACTATAAGTAGATCTGCCAATCAAAGTGGCACATTCAACATTGGGTACGCTCCAATCAAGGTATTATAATTATTAGAAATTTCCACCAAAATTCCCCATTCGAAACATATCCCTAATTTCCCACCCAGACAATCAACACAAAAGAAAACAAAGCAGTTTCAGAAGTTCACAAGACCAAAAGTCTTAAACAAGTATTAAGACTGGACATACGACCAGCACATGTTGAGAAAAATTCACTTGTGCACAAGATTCGATTGTGCTTCAGTATGCATAGAATCAAAAAGCCAAAATAAACTTAAACTACTACAGTAGACACCATTTGAAAATGAATGCCACAAAATTGGGTAGGTAAGAAGCCAGTGAATAAGTCGTGATTGTAAAATTGGTTCTAACATTACCACTCCAGATAAATTCTTGAAAACTTTTGTTGATTAGAGAACCAAGAATCACTGATAAGGCAACAATACCCATTACAGTTTCAAAGACTTGGAAGACTACAGAATAGTATTAAAATCGTACAAGCAGTAACAAAAGTTTTCCAAACCATAAGATACCATTTCAACCGCAACACAAAACATATTACAGTTTCAACTTGCATTTTGGGAATCATAATAGGAATTAGGAGGGCATATGGCTGAAGCTAAACTATTTCCAAAAAGATAGGGGGTCATGATTGCCACGCTAGTACTCTAAAACTAAACCATTCAAAGGGATTTTCTATTAAAAGACTTACAATATGACCATGTCCTTAGAATACTCCAGGGACAATCATGACAATTACAAATTTATCAAAACTCCTGCTAATGTGCGCCTATTGTATAGCTTTTTGCCACCAAATTATGTTGGTCAAAAAAAGTTTAGTTTGGCTCAAAATTTCCAATTGTGGCACATGTTTTCACCCTACAAGATCATCAAATTAAAGAAGGGACCAAATCTACAAATCGTGGACCTATGGACCTATAAAATTTCAGAATTATAAATCAATATTGCAATTCAAATCATCTTTCCCATAGGTTTCATCTGTGAGCAGAGCCTTGGCATATCTTCACTGCAAACAGCTTTATTGGTTTTTTTATAAGATCCATACAATGAATCAGACCTAAACTTCCAAAACACCAAAAACCAAACTGAATGTACTCAATTCTTTCGAGTATATTTCTAAGAAAACACTTTTCTATAAGGTGTTATGTGATATGTGTTTTAACACCAAATACTGAATTCAACCAAAAATAAATAAACCAACTAGCAAACTGCTCCAAATAATAAGTACAGCCACCGTCTATCAGACTTTAAGTTTCAAGCTACGGGCAAAAAATAGCCCAAATCCAAAAAGATAACCAGCCAGACAAGCATGCAAATTAAACAAGTGCCATTAAACATCAAACTTTGCCACTATTGAAGTTGGATAATAGCAGCCCCACATTTGAATCTTCTCGTATACTCCAAATTGAAATTCAAACTATTTAATGAAATACGTAAAATAGTCTGAGCCTATGCTGACATGAAACATGTTTTCATCAAAATAATTTTCAGACAAATTTGTATGGATAACTTAATCTACTGCTCCTCTTCTGAACCCGACTCGGTGCCAGCTCCATTGGGCTTGTTATGCTTTCTAGCATACCTCTGATTCCTTAAAAATTTGGGATCCATCTGCAACAAAATATAACTTGTATAATTAAGCACACAATTTTTTAATAATCAATTTAATCAAAATATATAACAGCACCTGCAAGAAATAAAAGAAGCACCAAACATTACAAGGCCTCAATAAACATGCAAAAAAAACATCATACCCCTTTTCTTGAAGTGTATTTTTGCTTCTTTGGTTTCTTAATGCCATTCTTGTGGGTCTTGTATGACTGATTGTGAGCTGTGTGATTCTTTGACTTGGCCATCTCCTGCAATAGGCAACTCTTCTTAATCTCAGAGGTAAAATAAACCTATATAGTAAGCTAACCAAATTTCAAAGTAACAATTTAAACTCATATGCCAAACAATTCCTTTAAAATTTCACATATGTACATATGAAGGCACATGATTGATCATCAAAAATTGCCACAATTAGTTTGTTGTCTAGCATCATTGCTCGTACTCAGTTAACATCCTGATAGCATATACTTTGCTAAGGACAGGGTTGCTGTGGTGAACATGGTTTTCTATGGATTTCTCTACTATGCATGTCATACAAAGGAGCTGCTCATAATAAGATAACATTGAATTTAATCAATTCAAGATGAGATTGCAATAGGCATACCATTTGCTGTATCAATATTCAATTAGATTATAAATAGTTCTTACAATTGGGTGAGAAAACAAGTCTCTAGGTGGACAGCAGGCATGCATTATAGTTGTTGTATTCAACTAGATTATAAAACTTACATGATAAGTTTTCATTGAGAAACACAGGTGCGTAAGCTAGAGTTCATGTGGATCTTGAGAAATGCAGAAGGAATAAGTAGAGCGGAGGCACAGGTTCAGCTAAAGCAAGGAAAATCTTGGGAATAACTAACTACTAAGATACATCATTCCATTCCCACAGCATTATAAATGTATAAATGGAATTCAAAACTTTAATTACCGGGATTAAAAGTTCTAGATGTAAAAACAGAGAAAAAATAACAATTTTATTATTTCAATTCAAACATAGTGAATACAGATAAGAAGCTTGACATTATACAATATAAGCAATTTTTGCTATATAGGACTTATTAGTTTCATCTAAAATGGTTTATACACAAACAGATAGATGGTCCTAAAATAGGACGTTTGGTCATGAAACATGGATGACCATTTAGAGGCCATATGTCTTAGATTTTTTTACTTGAACCCTTCTCGGAGTATAGATTCAAAGAAGCATATGCATTCTGGTTTAAAACCCGACTTCGAAAAGAAATATATTCAAAGTAAATACTAAAAAAAAGCTTTAAAATAGTTATAAAAAAATAGAACAAGACTATTTAGTTGCCTTCACTCTATTTTTGTACAAAGTCCAACTGAAAAAATCACTTTCTGTACAACTCTGGAAACAGAACAGCAAATAAAGCACTTCATGATAACTGAAAATTAATAATCAGTTTTTCAAGTGTGAATGCTGCTATGAGACTCATAACATAACAAGTTTGGCCCCTCTAAAGTAGAAAACTAGATGTGTTGCAAACCACACATTAGAGGAAGTTTATACAAACAGCATAATCCCAATGATTGCCTACCCAGATCCATTTGAACAACAAACTGCTACCTGAGTTATCCTTACTTTCTTCAATACAACTGTACTAAAAACAATGTTCATTCTATGTTCCATGACATTTCAGGGACAGGGACAGGGAGACTGCTGAGGACGCATTTCTGGGACATTTCCAAGAGGGCCATTTTTCGGGGATGGCAGCAGATGGCAGTATACAAATTCAAGTGTATATGATTTTTCAAATATATTAATATATTATAGAGAGAGGGGAAAGAGAGAGATATGTCAATAACTGATAACAATATCAATATGTAACTAAATCATGAGAGCAGTAGCATAACAATAAATTTCAATAAAGCATTATAACAGTAATCTCAAGCAACAAAAACCCATGATCTATTAATATTCAAAAGTCTCAAACATGTATCCGTAAGTCTTAAACATAAAACACGCCAGTCTACGAAACTAATTGGCTATCAATATCCAAAGACTATGCGAGTCATTATCCCCCTTTGGCACAAGTGGATCATCCAATGGTAGCCACTATGGTCAGTGCCAAATAGTAAACAATTTCAAAGCAAGTAAAATAATACAAAGAAATATTACACTGCATCCTTTTAATTTCAAAACTTAAGAACTAAGATACCGATGCGTCCGGTTGCAGCATGGATGCAGGAGCGGGTGCTGACGGGTGCCGCTGCCGGTCCGGGTGCCCTGTGGGTGCCACCACAGGTGCCCGGATGCAGCATCCGTCTACATCCGGGCGCCTGTGGTGGCACCCGGGTGGCACCCGGACGCATCCGGGAGCACCCCCGGGCCAGGACGTAAAACCAAACAAAAAAAACAATTTTCACTTTAAAAAAACAATTAGCATGTGCCAATAAAAAGTTTTAAACTTCTTTTTTTTTGCCTAAACCCTAAAAGAGGCCATTCGACCAGCTAAATGCCATATTGTTTGCAGCTCTCCATTTTCTCATTTGCTCTCCATTTTTTAGATTTTGAAGGAACCTTGATTATTTTTGAAGAGGAACGATTGTAGAGCAAGGGAGAGCTTCCACAAAGCGTTTTTAAACATTCCAAGTAAGCATTTGGTCCCATTCTCAACTTGTTTAATGAATTTCTTTGAGATTTTGATGATTTTTTAAAAAAATTTAAGTTAGTGAAGAAATTTTTGAAGTTTTTTTCAACTTTTTTTTTTAAAAAAGAAATAAACAATCAAGTTTAGCTATCTATTTGTATCATTTTTTTGCACTTGTATGCTTGATGCTTGTAGTTTTTTTTCTAAATTAAATTTATTTATTTTCTTATTATAGCAAGAAACTAGACTGTATTGTGCAAGAATGGCCACCACCGGTAGTCAAAGTTCAGTTGGAGGACAAGGAACAGATAATTTTAATATTGATGTTGGATCTCCTTTATGGAGACATACGACAAGAATATCACAAGTTTCAAGAGGTGGCTCTTATCTTTGGAAGTGTAATTATTGTCGAATTAACAAAGGAAAAGCATTCAATAGCTCATATTACCGGGTCAAACTTCATTTTATGGGCCCTGCTGGTAAAGGATTTGCAATGTGCAAAGGCACAACTAGGAAGGGGATGACTGATGCACAAATAGCTTCATTTATAAAAGAACAAGAAGAGGCTGATAATTTGATTAAAAGATCAAAAAAAAGTTTTTATCAACCTCCATCAGGAAAGAACAAAATGCAATTACCCACTGAACCAGTTACATCCTCCAAACATCCATTCTTCCAAGTACCTGTACCAGGAGAGGAAGAGGAAGAAGTAGAGGTTACCACCTGCAAAAGAGGCCCTTTGGACAGCGCATTTAAAATGGAGGCAAGAGAGCTTGCTGATGAAGCCATTGCACGTTGCCTCTATGCCAATAGTCTTCCTTTCAACTTCGTAAGATCACTATATTGGAAGGAAATGGTGCAAGCCATACTTAGAGCTCCAGCTGATTATGTAAGTCCTGGGTATGAAAAGGTGCGTACCACTCTATTGCAAAAAGAGGCATAGTATAGAGAGATCTCTTCAACCAATTAAACATGCTTGGAAAACAACTAGTATAACTATTGTGTCTGATAGAGAAAGATGAAAGAAATCGACCATTGATTAATGTGATTGCAATTTCCCCCAAAGGGTCAATGTTTTTGAGAGTTGTTGATTGTGAAGGGCAGGTGAAGGATTCACAATTCATTTCTAGAATTCTCATTGAGGCCATAGAGATGGTGGGTAGTGAGAGTGTGGTACAGGTGGTTATAGACAATGCGAAAAATTGTAAGGGTGCAGGTGCTTTGATTGAGGGTCGGTATGACCATATTTTTTGGACACCATGCACAGTACACTCCCTAAACTTGACCATGCAACAAATTGGCACCCAAATTGATTGGGTGAAGCAAATTTACCAAGATGGGGAGGAGATACAAATGTTTGTGACAAACCACCACATGTCACAATCCATATTTAGATCATTCTCCAAATTGGAGCTGCTAAAGGTAAACTCAAATTGTAATTACTAAATTAGTAAATTTCATTTATTTATGTTCATGTTCAATTATCAAATTGTATATAACTTTGCTTAATATTTATTGACATATTGTTAACTTGCTTTATGCTTAGGTTGTTGAAACCCGTTTTGCGTCTCATACTATTGTTATGAGACGACTTGTGAAGGTGCAAACAGCATTAAGCCAAATGGTTATTTCTAACCAGTGGGGTATATGGAAGACTTCGAATTCAGAAAGAGCCCAAAAGGTCAAGGCTTTGGTCTTGGATGATAGTTGGTGGGCTCGTGTACAATTTGTATTGGATTTTACGGAGTCTATTATGACTATGCTCCACTTTGCCCATACAAATACACCTTGCTTGGGCGATGTGTATGATGGCATGGACACCATGGTTGAGAAGGTAAAACTTTCCATACAACAGCATGAGAATGACCCCACAGAATGTGAAGCCTTATGCAATAAAGTGGAAAAAATCATTCATCATCGTTGGGAGCAGATGACTACCCCATTGCACCTCCTCGCATATGCCTTATCTCCAAGGTACTATAGTGAGAAAGTACTTTCTATGCAAATAGAGTTGCACCATATGCAGATGAAGAAGTTGCCATTGGGTGCTACAAAGCTTTTGCAAGACTCTTCCCAAATGAGGAAATGCATGACAAAGTGAGGCTAGAATTTGGCTTGTTTGCTTCGGGTGCAAAAAACTCTCCATTTTCAATAAAGGACCAATATAAATTGGGAGCTATCACTTGGTGGTACATGTATGGTCAACCATACAAGCAACTACAACCTCTTGCAATCAAGATCTTGTCACATGTAAGTTTTTTTTTGTTTTTTGTTTACCACTTGTATTCTACACTTTAGTGTTTAACATTCTTTAAATTGTTTTTCATTTGTATGTTTAATTTTGTGAACACTATCCAAGTTGCAAGTTCTTCTGCTGCTGAACGGAATTGGAGTACATACTCCTATATCCATTCAGTGAAGCGCAACCTATTGGGCTCAAAGAAAGCTGAGGACTTGGTCTACATTCATACCAACTTGCGTCTTTTTTCACGTTACCAAAATGAATACAAGGAAGGGTCAACAAAGCTTTGGGATGTAACCCCTGAGTGTGCAAACTTGGATGCAACGATTCATGATCTCATTACAACCACAGATGATGGTGATGATACCATAACACATGGTGCATCTAGCACAAGTGGAACCGTTCTTGGTTCAAATGATCTTGAACTTGCAACAGTTGGAGATGATGAGAATGTGGATTTTTTTTTAATTTCCTTATGATTCTCAATCTGATTAGTGCATCTTGTGTCTTGACTCTTGAATCCTTGACAATTGATTGATAAACATTGAAGTTTGAACGATACTAGCAAGTTTCAATTTGAATATTTGTGTCTATGAAATTTTAAGTTGAAGTTGTTGAACTAATATGAAATATCTTGAATCTTGATAAATGCTGATTGGTGAAGTATCATTATTCTAATTCTGAAATTCATACTATAAAATGTTTTATTTTTGTATAATTCTTGCACTTCTTTGCATATATCATATCATATATTAGATTATATATATATATATATATATATATATATACACACACACACACACGTATCCAAACGCATCCGCACCCCCTAAAAAAAAAATTTCACACATCCCGCACCCGAATCAGAAAATTTAACAGATGTAACTTCTAATTGTGTATTTCATTGACTATATTTGATTCTCCTACATTTGAAATTAGAAGAGCTGTTTTGATTCTTATATATTTGATTCTCATTCATTTAAAATTTGAATATATTGTTTGGATTCTCATACAAAGGGATAGAACCATAGAAGCAAACAAAACTAAAGTAAATAATTTGGTTTTTGTTTTTCAACACTAAGACATTTCCCGATGTTTCAGTGAGTTGGACAGGCATCGGGAACGACAGAGAGATGTCCCCTTGGCATCCCCCTGTCCCTGAAACAGCTAGGGGACGAGAACACCAGGTTTTGGGGCAGGGGATGCATACCCATGTATCCATGAATAGTTCACTCTTAAAAGCTTGGCAAAATTGTCTATTAAAATGATGTCATACAGCTAAAAATGAAAGAACAGAACATGTATTTAATGATACTTGATTATCCCTATCAGTTAGGGAAAAATAATAAACTTTTGAAGCAATTTCACTCACATTACTTTGCTCTTAGTCCATGCTAAATACAATCACTGAAAAGCTAAACCAAAACACTTGACAGCCCTACATATCATAATGTATTTTGTTTTGAAAATACAGGGAAATAGGTATTTTGAAATCAAAGGCAAAAAAAATGTCAGGTGTCATCCAGTTTTCAATGGTCGAAGTGTGGGATGTTATAATACACATTTAGATGAGCGGAACTGTATTCGTGCTACAAACAGATCGTTGAATATATAGGAAACTTTAGGAAAGTGTACACTGCAGGCAAGAATTGTTGTGTTTTTGTCATCTGATGCACTACGTATTGACTCCAGGGATGACACCTGTGCCGTGTCATGTTTTAAGCCTAGTCTTAGTTTGTTGTATTACGAGCTTATGTCATTTGTTTTATTCTTCTTTGTGGCAACTGAGGCTGCGCTTCTAAACATGTCCAGAGGAGTAAGTGTGCTGTGCTGTGCGCTTTCTGATGTCAATCATCTTTTGTCACTGCCAAGTAATGACAGAGAGGAGTATGTGTGGCAGAAAGGAATGTTTATGCAGCGTGTAAAGTAACGGATGTGTTTCCTTTTTTTTGCGGTGATTCCTTTCAAACAGGTGCACAACATCACGCAGTTTTTTGGAGATATATTCTATTCGAGACTGCTGCCAAAGGTATGACAGCTGTGCGTGGGTAACCAAAACATTACACACTTGACACACGATGCCAACACAACTGCCCCAAGTAATGACAAAAGGTTTGAATGATAAAAACGGTCGCCTGAGCAAGGAGTATGGTTTCTACATGTAACTGATGCTGTTACAAATCCGTGCATGCATGATAATGGATAGAATTTTCTTTACAGGTGGAAGTGAGTGCTCAGTGAACTCTGAAAAGCAGTGCCAAATGTAGAAAGAGGGGGGAATGAGATGTATGAAGTGACACAAAAAGGTTCTGACTGGTCTTTGTTTCACAAAAAGAAAGGAGTTACGTTCCCTGTATTAATAATGACTGGGGCATTCAAGTCGCCATGTTTTCCTGAATGCATGTGAGCCGTACTGTCAAATACAGAGAGGAGTTAAGAAATACAAAAGTGAGAAGCTTTGTAGAAATATGGTGGTGTGCGTAAGACTCGGTTGAGCAGGTAACGTGCTGTGAAATTTTTGAAGTATTAAGATCAATAAAAACGTGATGACAGCTAGAAGCTTGCTTTAAAAAATTTCTGGAATTGAAGACTGTGTGTGATCGTGTTCCATATATACTGCACGCACATGAAGTAACACACAGGAGAGTGAACTCACTAGACCAGAAGCGGCATAACAGAAATCAGTGTGTCAAATACATAATAGAAATCAGTTTTTTAAATGTGCACGCATTAGCATCTTGAGGAGGTGGTTGATTATTTGTTTAGAACACAGTTGAATAATCTGCAAGGATGTCTTTGACACAGTGACTATATGCAGAGATTCGCTTCTTAAAAAGGGGTGTTAATTCATCGGGATATAACAATCCTTAAGAAGATATGGGACAGTGCTGAGAGGGAGTTGCCTTGAAAGGAAACTCAAGGTGCTATGAAGAGCAAGGTGTTTTGATATATTCTGTGTCAACTCCCAAGTCTTTTCGACTTTCGTGAGGACTTAGATCTAATTCTGGTTTTGATATTGTTCTAATGTTCTTTAGAAAAGGTTGTAGCCTTTTGAAGCAGGTTGGAGCCTGAAAGAGTTGTAGCTCTGTTTGTAAAGGGGTTGAAGCCCATTGAATTAGTGAAGCCATGGTTTTTTACCCAGCTTGAGTTTTCCATGTGAGAAAAACATTTGTGTCCTGTCTTCTTCATTGAGTGTGCTTGTCTGATTTATTTCACGGGTTAAAGTTTTAAAATACTGATTCACCCCCTCCCCCTCTCAGCATTTTTTGTTTTTCAAGAATTACCACCTAAGTTGACAAAAGAAGCCTTACAATAAACTTCATAAGGAAAACGTGCGAAAAGTTAATTGGCAGTACGAGGCATGGAAGTAGCAATGAACTTCAAACGACAGAACACAATGATAGTTGCAGAAAAAAACGCCCTCTACTCGAGGGTTATTAAGACAAAATTAACCAAACATAAAAAGAACATCCCAAATAGAACAAAAAGGTAAAACCCTTCATCTAGATTCACGCCCATTTAGCTGCACCTACAATCTTAAAAATAATCTGCAAGTAAAACCCTAAAGCACAACGCGTGAGAATTTTCCTGAAATGTCTAAGAAATATCTAAATCCTGCCAAACAACCCAGTGCTTTGCCATTATTTTGAAAAAGATGCAACATCAATCAAACGCCCTAAAACTAAATACTGTGATTGTAAAAGATTTATATGCGAACTGTAACAAGCTAAAATAGTGCGACCTTTCTTAAAATCAGGATAGTAAAAACCTTCTTAAAATCCACCTAGACAAAGAATCGTGAACACAAACATCATTTTTTTGAAAGAGATAAACACACCCAAGGGCCGCTTCAAGCAGCCAAATCGGCAATCGAAAGTAATAAACACACAAGAGTTGACCTACAACTTAGATCTACACTAAATGCATCAGACTATTTACCTATTGAGCAAACAAAACTAATGAAAAAGAAGGTTCAGAGACGGACTTACTTCGATCAGCTGCAATCGCTCCGCTAAGCTTGCTCCTTCGACCACCAATAACAGCCAAAAAGGGCGTAAGAAGTATATGAAACCCTAAAAATCGACTTTAAAACCCTAAAAGATTATGTTCTTAATACGGGCCATTGTGCATAAACCTAGTAACAACTTGTTATTTGTCTGTTTTTAATTTACTTGTTTTATTTATTGTAATTGTGAAATTTGCATAATTGTGTGAATTTCCATTTTGTTTTGTTTTGGGTCCATTTTGATGAAACTTTTTAATATAATTATTTATTGAAAAGGGCGAGTTTTTGTGTTATATTCATGTATTTGTTTGTATTATATCTTTTTTACACATATGTTTGTATATTTGTCATTTATTGGCTATTTATTGTATTATATTTGTATTTATTTTCATGTGTTCAACCCATGTCTTGAATTAACCATTTTCCTACTTGGTTCACTTCCAATTAACTTAAGGTTAACATGGTTCAATCTTGAAACACATAAAATTCAAAAGTTCAAATTTAAGTTCTAACTTTTCGACCCCTTTTCACTCATTTGTTATCAATCTAATTTACAAACATTTTTGAAACTTATTATGTCTTGGTAGTTGAAGACATTCATTTTTGCAACCAATTGAGATAGGTGAATATCTTGTGATATTTTTTTGTAAACAAATGCAAAAATCTATAAAGTAGCAACAAAAAATGTATAAATTCAATATTTGATGATATGATGATTTGGGAGAAACATCTCCACCTTGTTTATAAGCATAGTTATATAGGAACATGGCCCTTCATCCTAGTTAAGGGTATTTAAGATACTAACAAAAACTAATGTTAAGGTTAAGCATTTCACAAGTGCTTAACTTATTATACTTAGGAATATATAATATTAGGGTTAAAACATTAGATAGAATATTAGGGACCTAGTAGAATACATGAAGAAAATCGTATTGTTGAATAATGAGCAACCACTATAAGAACACGTGGATTTGGATCTTTAAAATAGCACATTCCTATAAAAATCACATAATGCATTTGCCACATTTGCATATCCTCTCTTCAAACATTAGATTAGTCTTAGATTCTATTCATTCAAAGGGTTGACCTAGGAGAACTTGACACTAGAGATCCAACAATCTCCCTAAATATGTTGGTGAACATGGGCTCAATGGATTCAAACACAAAGAAGGTAAAGGTGAATAGATAGCTACATATATATTTTACCATTATATGTCTATGAAGCCAAATCTATTCTCATGCATTAAATCGAGGTTAGGGAATTCAAGTTCTAACCCAAGGGACTTAAATCCAAACCACAACAAATTTTGGATCTACATAGAATTAGAGACTATGGAAAGATCAAGGGCATAACTTTTTGGACTATGGTAAATTTTCCCTCTATGACATAGCCATTTATTCTTTATTATTATTCATAGAGCTAAGTGTGTTTGTTATGTTTTGGTTTTATATTTGTCAATCTTATTTTAATTTAATATGGGTTGTCTCAACATTAGCTATGGAACAACAAAGCAAGGAGTGGGTAAATTCCTCAAAGGCAGAGAGCAAGATCATCATGTCAATATACCTAGGGTTGGTGCACGAACTTGTAATATTGATGTGTCTGCACTTGTGGATAAGGAAGGAAAGGATATATGTTGCATGGTTGTGGTTAGGAGAATTGTTTGCAAGAGTGCATGTAGGGAGAAGATTCAAGAGTAGTTGGTAGATAAGTGGAAATCCACGGTGGAGGTTAACTTCCTTACAAATAAATTATTTGTTATAGACTTCAACAATTAAAAAAAGAGGGGGGAATTGTTTTGAACAAATTGTGATGGTTTAAAGATAAATTTGTGTAGGTAGAGAAGTAGTCCCATAATTTTAAACCTTAAATAATAGAGTGATTCGAAGAGCAATACTAGTTTTGTTTATACAATTGCTTGCAACTAAATAGATCAAAACTAGCCTGGGTGGTGCTCAATTTGGATATGGGGGATAATGATTATGTACTATCTATCAAAATCTAGTTGAGTTACATAAGACCATTGTCAAAGATATGACACTTCTTCATTTGGTAGCATTTGGGAACAATTTATTAAAGTAGACAAGTGAAGCTTCTTTTGTTTAAGACGTGGGAGCATAAACTATTTCAAGAAAGGTTATCCTAGACCTTTTCCACAAAAATGGATCTTGAACAAGGATATTGAAAATGGACTAGCACCTCTACTAATGGCGTGATTGATAAGGTAGATACGAAGGTGGGTTTGAAGACCCTATAAGGAGAAATGATGGAGAGGAAAACAACAAAGACCATTAGAGAGACCGAGAAATCACTTTCAATGCTAGATCCTAAAACTAAGGGGGATAAATCAATTCCTTTCAAATCAACAAAGGAACTTTTTGAAGGTGATTAGTGGTCAGAGAATGAGAAGGAAGGGTGTGATGAACTTAGAATAATTGATTAGTGATGTATCATTTATAGATGTCAAAAGCTCTAAACCATAAATTAAAGGCCAATAAAAGTTTGAGAAGGAAAACCAACAAGCATAAAAGGGTCAAAGGTGCTATCAAGAAATGTATAAGTAGCATCAAGGAATATATGTTAAGATCCAAAAGAGGAGGTACCTCCATTGGAGAGCCATGAAGATCATCTCACATGATATTAGGGACTTAAATACCTACAAACACTATGCAACCAAGTGCCACCTAGATAAGCTATTGGTCAATATTGTGATTTTGTAAGAAACCAAAATGGGGAATGTAGAGTCTTCTAAATCCTTGAGGCATTGCAAGATCTAGAAAGGGAATTTTAATGACCCTATTGGATTTGTAGGCCGTTTAGGCATTTTGAGGGATCAATCAAAATTAGAGGTTTTAGATATTGAGATGCATCAACATTGGATGATGGGAAAAGTATGTGTTTCCTTGTTTTATAGTTTCTTTTTACATTTTCAACGTCCCAATAAAGATGGAGGATAAGAGTAAATCATGGGAAAACTCATTATCAAAATGATGACCCTCTGAGGTAGTAAGTTGTTATTGGGTGAGGATTTTAATGCCATCTCCAATAACTATTGAAAAAAAGTGGCAGAATTACAAAGAAGATGTAGTAATGGTTGACTTCCATAATTTTGCACGATTGATAGCAACTTGTATGCCATTCCTCCAAAAAATGACATTTTCACATGGACAAATCAACGAAGTGCTAGAGGGAAATGATTTATTAGACTATAAGAGATTTAATAGACTATAAAACATTTACATAATTAGTCTAATAAATCATTTCCATCATCAAGAGAATCAATAATATTTGTTCCCATCTTCTTGGTTGCAAGATGGGAAGCCTCCCAATGACTTATCTTGGTCAGTCGTTGCGCTTGAAACTGGAGGCTAATTTATGGAACAAAATCCTTGATAGATTTCATTCAAAATTGGCGGGATGGAAAGGGGCGATTCTCAGTCAAGCCAGGAAAGTTCAACTGCTGAAGGCAACTTTGCAAAATCTTCCGGTCTATGCCCTTAGCCTGTTCAAAATACCTCAAAAAAATTATGATTTAATAGAGAAGATCCAAAAAAGGTTCCTTTGGACAGGAGTGGAAGAGAAAAAGAGACTTAGCCTAGTGGCCTGGGAGAAGATTTGTAAACCCAAAAAGATGGGGCGTCTAGGAATAAGGAGCATAAATAATACCAACAAAGCTCTCCTAGCAAAGCAATGCTGGAGAATCTTTGAAGATGAGAAAGAATGGAATATGATAATGAAAAGGAAATATCATCTTAGTAATCTTGAAGGAATGCTCCAATCTCAAAATGATATCCAGGGATCTTTTGTCTGGAATAGTATAAGTAAAGGCAAGAGTCTTATAAGCAAAGGTGCTATTTGGAAGCTGGGAAATGGTAGAAAAATTTAGTTTTGGAATGATAAATGGATGTCGAAGAAGCCTCTTATAGAGAATGAAGAATGGGGGAATGCTATCCAGGATTGTAAAGATACTATAGGTGAATTTGTTAGCGATTACTAGAAAAATGAAAAATGGATAGACCTTGGGTCGAAGGATATCATATTTAAAGAAGTGAATAAATAATTAAACAATTGGTTTATTAGAGAAAATGAGGATGATAAACTTATTTGGGGTCCGGCTACCTCTAGAAAGTTCTCGGTTGCTTCTGCTTCATCTCTTCTCCTCCCTAATGAGGCTCAGCCTTTGTGGGCGTAGGTATGGAATAAGGACCTTACCCCTAAAATTAACATGTTTTTTTGGCTGCTTGTTCAGAACAAAATTCTCACACAGGACAACCTTTTGAGAAGAGGGTTTCAAATGCCAAATAGATGTGCCCTGTGTTGTCAAGAAGCTAAGAATTGCAATCATCTTATGATACATTGCTCCTTCACTAGAGAGGTGTGGGACACTACTATGTCTTCCCTTGAGCTCAACTGGGTGAAACCTAACTCTATCAAGGAGTTTGTCCAGCAGTGGCAGAGTCCTTTCTATGACAAAAATGTTAGGGATATCTGGAAAATTGTCTTTCCCCACTTTACATGGCTTATCTGGAAGGAGAGGAATAATAGAATCTTTAGAGAGAAAAAGGCCCCTCCTTCTTTGGTTGCTAGTTTTGTAACTAGAAGTATAATGGAAAACTATAGAAGCATGGGAAGGAAAGATAGTAGTCAATGGGATCCTCAACCTAAGAAGGACAATATTATCTCATGGGAGAGACTAAAAAAAAGCCAGATTTAGAATCACAAAGATAATGTTATGTGGACTGCTCCTCCCTGTGGATGGCTTAAAGGGAACTTTGATGGCTCGGTGAAGGGAAATCCTGGAAGGGCTGGAGGTGGAGGGATTATAAGAGATACTGTTGATAACTATTTAGGAGTGATTTTTGTCTTGTTGGGAATCCAAATGAGCCACATGGCGGAGGCTGAAGCTACTCTTTACTTGGTTATGACGGTGAAAGATTTGGGCTACACAAAATTATGGCTGGAAGGGGATTCCCTAAATATAATCAATGCTATAAAAGGGAAGTCCGAGAGCTCTTGGAATATAGAACACATCATTAAAAAAATTAAAATTATAATGAATTCCTTTGAAGAAAGCCACGTCACTCACGTTTATTGTGAAGGCAACAAACCGATGGACATGCTGGCAAATGACGGTACCTTGAGTGACATCACCCAAAAGTGGAGAGGGGAAGCGAATCTTAAGGTAGAGATTACAAGTCTAATCAACTATGACATGATTAATCACCATGAAGGAAAAATCACTTAATATAATGATGACTAGGACAAATCATTTACCGAGGAGGTTTGCATGTAAGGCAAAGTGTGGGATCATTACTCTATAGTTAATAAAGCACGAACGATGGGTTATTATCGATAACCAAAAAAGCAAAGTTAACCAGAGAAGTAAGGTGGAGATCACTAGTAAGAAGCTGAACTAGCACATGAAAAACTAAAAAAATATGGGTGGTGGTTTGAAGAGGGAGGAACCTTCTGACTGTGACAAATGGAGACAGGATAGAAAAGTTTGGAAGAAACTGAAGAAAGGGGGGGTTACACAGTTTATGAAGAAGCTTCACGGGCACGACAAATAGATCACCTCTTTATTCACAGATGGCTGGACTAATGGTAAGGTTCATCTTTGGGGCAAGTCCTTCACTCTTACTATTTCTAGCTTAGCTGATATTACTAGTTTACCTATCAAAGGTACCCATTTTCATAGAGGAAATCATAGGCTAGGAACGGAAGCTTTTACTATTTTCCCTAAAACTGATGATGAGAAAGCCCTTATGACTAAGGGGAAAGGTGACTATGTGGATATTACCAATATTGATGAATTCTGGGCCAAAATTTTGAAGGCCATGGTAGAATATTTTACTCTGGATGGGCGGTATTCCAAAATCTACAACTTCCATTTTGTGTTTGCTAACCACTTCAGGCATAAAAGGAGAATTTATTTCCCTTACTATCTTTTGAGTTCACTGAATAGCAGCATTACGGGACACAGGAAAAAGGCTTCTAACCCCGTGCTGCATGAGGGCTTGATCCTTCTTATTTCTGAACACATCAGGGACAACATTTCGGACCCTATCCCTAAAAGGATCACTGGTAAAAGAAAGGTGAAGATTGAGAGGGAGATAGAAGCCGAGACTAGTAAGAAGAGAAAGAAAAATAAGGGAAAACCTCCTGTTGATACCGGTGGCAAAGATATTAGAGATGAGGAGTTAGAGAATAAGCATCAAACTAGGGGGAAGGGTATCATTGAGAAAGACAATGAGGAGGATTCCGATGAAGAAGAGATAAACAATGAGAAAGAGGAAGCGCATGAAAAAGATCAGGAAGAGGATATGAATGATTGGCTGGCTGAGGGGAATGATGATAAAGAGGAGATTAGCCATGAAGATGGAGAAGAAAAGGAGGAAGTGGAAGAGGAAGAGGAAGAGGAAGAGGAAGAGGAAGAGGAAGGGACCCAGGATAATTCTTCTAATGAAGAAATGAAAGATTCCCCTGATTACAATGGGGGTGTTGAGAAAGAGGATGAAGGTACTCGGATGTTATCCATGGAGGCTGATATTTCTTCGTAGGATGCCCCTGTGGAAGAAAAAATGATCAATGTTATACCAAATACGGGGGATGGTAAAACTAGAGAGGAGGAAGATAATGATGAAGAAGGGTTTTCTATGGGAATTATGGATGAACATGAGAATGAAGGTAAGGAGGCTGGTAAAACCCCTTCTTCAAGTGATACTGGTGAGGACATCTTGAAAAGTAAGAAGGAAGGTATGGATCAGACGACCATGCTGGAGAACAACAACAACAAAGAGGAACCTGTTATCCTCCTAAGGGAAGCTTCTTTGCAGGAGGAGAAGAACAATGTGGAGAATCAGGATAAGAACATGGATTGGAAAAAGCAAATGCAGGAAATGAAAATCCACATCCAAGAAATGGAAAAAACTATGAAAAACATGACTACTAAGCTGGGAAAGTTGGAAAGTAAGGTTCTTGATAAGGTTAAAAATAAAAATACAAATGAGGATGGCACTGCTGAGATGAGTAAGAAGGTTAAAGACAAGATGAAAGAATTAGAAGCCAAAATTAGTAACCATGACAGTATGATAAAAGGTGTGTTGAACCACAACAACGAGGGTCTGAAGGTGACCATTATAAATCTGAATATGGTGTATAACTATCTAGAAAGGAACCTGCTGGAAAGAACCACTATCACCATCGATAAGGACGCTGGCAATACTGGGCTGGGGACAAGAACTAGAGGGTGCACCCAGAGGAAGGTCCCTGAAAAACCTAAAGAGCTGAAGGAGCTGCAAGAAACTATCCAGAAGATGGAAGACCTCCAGAAGAAGGTTGAGGAGATGATAATAGATAATTAGCTAGTTCTTGCTGGTAGTTATTTTGTAGTTTGTTTTGTCTTTTAGTTTCTACTTTTGAACTGGTCGGTTGTTAGTCCCTGCTGTTGTTTTCCAGTAGGTGTTTCATTTTGTTTACTTTAATGCTCTATCTTTACGTTGTTTTGTACTCTGGTTTCGGGTCCATGTAAAACCTTATTTTACCTTAATCAAAAACAATATTTGACGTTGACAATGCTAAGCTATGTGCACCATATATTAAGGAGGATATAAAAAATGTTTCCTCCCAATTACATCGACATAACGTGCCTTGATTAGATGAGTTACACATGCGTGTTTATCATAAGTGTTGGCACATTTTGGGCAAGTAAGTTTGGGAAAATGTTTAGGATTTGAGGAGGAAAACTAATTTTGTCAAAGATATCAACAATTTATTGTTATCTCCTTGATCCCCAAGAAGGTTGAATGCTTGTCCCTCTTAGACTGTAGGTCAATTTCATTATGTAATACCATTTATAAGATCCATTTGAAGGTGATTACAAATAGGTTAAAAAAGATATCGGTATGTGTTTAAAATCAAAGAATCAAAATGGATCCACTCTTTGTCAAGAGATTATTGATAGTATTATATTGGCTAACAAAGCAATCCATTCAACCGTAGAGCCTAAATTGTATTATATGATGGTCAAATTAGATATTAGTTTATCCTGTAACAAGCTTGGGGCAAGGATTTTGATGTAGGTGTTGAAATAGTTTGGTTTTTGCAATGAACTCTTGGGTCACATAATAACATGTATATCTTCAATGAGGATGTTAGTCAATGGATCTTTGGGACATTTTTTTTTCCAGATCATTCAAGGCTTGTGTCAAGGATATCCATTGTCCCTTTTTTTCATGTTGATGGTTAAGGCCTTTGGTGACTTAAAAATTCATAGACAATGGAGTGCATGGTGGATTGGAGTCAAGTTTGCTAGGGGGATAGAGCCTATTATGAATTCTAAGTTTGTTGATGATACTATGGTGTTCAAGGAGACTAATATTGGTGAAGTAGAAGCAATCAAAGAGACATACGAGCTCTATAGAAAGTGCCTTGGGTATTATAAATAAAGATATGCCAAACATATACCTCTAAAATATGAAGAAGAGATGACAAACTTCATTTCCCATGGTTTTGTGTTGTATTAATCAGAGCATCCCAACTTAGCACTTGAGGGCTCCTATCCTTAGTGTAATGATGCATACAAAATTATGGGAAGATGTTATTAAACAAAGTAGAGGGAAATCTAAGGCTCAAAAGAGTAAATTGTTTACACGAAGATTGTAGGGTGTATTAGCATGATGAAAGCAATTATTGGCATAACTCTTATATTTGTAATGTCTCATTCATCATTACTAAGGAAAAAAAATACTCTTTTTGAAGGTTCATGGGAAAAAAACATGGGAATGAGTCAATACATAGAGATGAAACCCTTTAGTATTATGGGACAAAGTTAACCAACCTATGAATTATGGTAGCACATTGAGGTGAAAAGGCAAGGATATAGACAAATATTTTGGAGCCAAGATGGCATGAGATATATTTAAAAATCCAAAAATTTGTGGTGTAGAATAATGCAAAAGAAGTATTTGGACAACAAGGATCCTAACAAAATACTTACAATGGCATAAAATAGCGGAAATCTAAAATTTGGTGTTTTATGTGGGAGTGTAGACTTGTTATTGTAGAGAATCCAACTTGATGTGTTAATAATGGATTGATAGATTTGTCAAATGTGAATGGAGTAGTGGAATGGCTGGATATGAGTCATAATTCAAGTAGAAGAAAGGATGAAAGAGAAACTTAGAGTGACACTCTACTTGCAAAATATTACATCTAATTCAAGAGAGGATGAGATAATAGGATATAGTGCTAAATCAAGATCCTTCTTGACCAAATTGGGATATAGATTTTGGGGAGCTTAAAGCTATTATTACTCGAGAAAGAGGTTTCAAAGTGGTAAACTATGTAAAAAAGTCAAATGTGAATGGGGTGGTGGAATGGTTGGATATCAACCACAATTCAGGTGGAAGAAATGATGAAAGATAAATTTAGAGTGACACTCTACTTGCAAAAGATTAGCTCCAATTCAAGAGAAGATGAGATAGTAGGGTATAGTGCTAAATCAAGATCCTACTCAACAAAATTAGGATATCAAATCACAAAGTTGAAGAGACTAGAGGGTGGTGGGACAAGATAGTGAATGAATGTCTGCTAGGGCAACAAGTCTTGCCAAATGTAGGATTATACACTTGGATTATTTTTCATAAGAGTATACTTTTGGGAGATAAGTTAAAAAAGATAGACATCATGGGGTTGAGTAGGTGCCTACTATGTGAAGTAGAAGAAGAGACTTTGAATCATTTACTCCTTAATTGTCCTTGTGTTGCACACAATTTGAATTAGATCCAGAGTCACTTGAATTGGTTAGGGACAAGAAATGATAACATTATGAAATTTATAATTGGATGGCCACAACTAGGCTATATGAGTGAGTTTTGGGTAGTATTTGGTCAACTGCTCCATCCATGGTTGTTTGGAATTTATGGAGAGATCACAATGGAAAATTATAAATTACGTGGAGAATAAGGTTGAGGTGGTCACTAGGAAGATAGATAATATTTTATTTGAGTTTTTGAATAATAAGATATTAATCAAGGGTGGAGCTCAACTCATATATTGGGATGTGTAACTGTGTAAAAAGTGGAAAGGATAAAGGGTCCTTGTGAGTTTTGGATTGAGAAACAAACAATAATCACATGCTCAAACTAAGTGGATGGCCCCTTCGAGTGTGGTTGATTATGGGTGCACTCTAAAAAAATGATAAAGAATATATGCTTTGGGCTATTTCAGGTCGTATGCATGTTGCCACTAATAATATGGTGGAAATAGAAGCTTTGATCTAGGGATTGACATAATTTATTTCGAGTTTGACATTCAAGGTAATTCAATACATGTCGAAATGCAGTTTAGAAGAAGTCTACACCATATTGAAGGTTACTCAAAGGGATACATTGGATTTAGGGGATTCTAGAAAGAGTGAATTTAATAATCAGGCACATTTACCATGAAGTAAATCAAGTTGTGGATATATTAGTGAATGAGTGATTCGTATGTGGCATGAGATACGATGTTGATTTTCACCTTGAAATAAAAGATAATCTTGGGGTAATTATCTTTTAAGAAAATGAGTTGTCAAAGCATTACAATGAATGAGATGATTAACACATTCATGGGATTAGTATTGAGGAAGGTTGATGTGTTGGACATGCTAGATATCATTGACTTGTGACCAAGGTGACATATCATCTACTCACGTCTCTTCTTGATTTTCATTGAACCTTATAGAACCTATAGTGCACTTTACCTTGTTCAAAATTTATTTACATTTGATTTTAAGTGTAAAATTCTAAAGTGATGTTGCTTTTTAATCACTTAGATACAAATGCATGCAAATAAAGATAAGAGTTTTATTTTATTTTTTGCATGATCTCAAATTAAAAATATTTAATAAAATGATGTTTATAAATCATTTTATTAAATATAATTTATAGTGCAAAATATAATAAATATCTTGTAATTGAATGTCAAAGAGGGTTGACATGCAAATTTTGAAGAGAGAAAGGGAATGTGTTTATTGAGTTTTATTTTTTCATCTAAACATTTTAATTCCCTCCTAACACTTAAACATTTTAATTCCTTCCTAAAACTCAAACTTGCGTAAGTTACAATGACATTTTCAACACTTGCTTTAGATGAGCTTTTATGAAAAATGCTAGAATAAAGAATGTTCTTTTTTTAAAATAGGACATGGGAAAAGAGTACAATTACCCACACATCCTAAGTTTACAAACTTTTAGAGCCTAAATTATACGCTATATTTTATTATCATTGTATGCAAGTTGATACCTTAAAAAATATTCCTTATTTTGTAGGTATTGACAAAACTCCCTATAGAGATCATCAAGCATCATAGGGTCAAAAAGTGGTCATTTCAAAGTGTCACCTGATACCTACTCAAATGTACACCAATAACTACTCACTCAATGGTCAGTACTAGTGAGAAAATGTCCCAATAGTCATGTACAAACATCCCAACAATGGTGCACAAATGGTCCAATTACCAACCCAAAAAGCTAAAAAATGATCAGGTATTGGTGCATTTATTATCATTTTTGGGGATCCTTTAAAATTAGAATTTGGGGGGTCAAGTGTGTGTGGAGTGTGCAGTTGTTGGAACATGATTAGACATTATCGGTGCTCTCCCTATCTTTAATTTGGAACAATCTTGTGAACTATATTAACTGTCCTCCATTTTAGGCCTTAATTAGCCCTATTTTACAAAGGAAATATTCAAAATATAACTTGTCCCAATAAACCATAATTGAAATTTTGTTTGATGGTATAAACTATTCCTTTTGATTCTTACAGTATCTCTAAATGGTGTTTATCAATGGTCAATTTTGAAATCACTTGAAAGCCATATTTCTGGCACGAAACAAGTGTAGATGGATTTCTCACACAATATGCCTATTGGCGAACAAGAATTTATAGTGAAATGGAACTTCTAAGTTATATATTAGTCTACGATTATATTATCAAATGTTATTATAAAGGAGTAATAATAATTTATTTAGTCATTTTTATTTGGGTGACTAATTATTAGTGACTAACTATTTAGTCATTTATTTGGTCCTTTATTTAGTCATTTTATTTTAGGTGACTAATTATTCAGTAATTTTTATTTGGATGTGTAATCACTTGAAAATGGACAAAGACAATTAAGTAATAAGTCAAGAAAAAGCAATTGAATTAAATCAAACATTTAGCCAATCAAAATTAAAATCAAGCTTTAATTCAAGGTAAATCAAAATTGAGAACATTTTAATCAGGTGAAATCAAATCAATGTGCAATTAATTCTATTAATTGTATAGTTTTGAATTAAATCAAATTCAACCCATTCAAGGGGTACATGGATAAATAAATCAATTAAAATCATTTAATAAATCCTAATTTCTCTCAACAACCCAAAAGGGGAGGGAATTCAATCAACCAATAGGATTTGAGAAATGCATTCACATGAATCAAGCCAAATTCAATCTCAATCACTCAAAGTGAAAGGGCATCTTGTCCATTCATCTTGTCTACTTGTCCCAAGCTTTGAGGACATAAGCTTTGCATTGTCTTCAAAGGGTGGAACCAAAGACTCAACTCAAGCTTAATCATGATCAACATAACTACACCCCCTACCCTTGCATAAATCTATAAAAGGAAGTCCAAAATCAATCATAATTCATAACCACACATCTGAGAATTGCATAGAACCTCTTGCATTTTATAGCTATAAAGGCAAATTAAGGCTAATTAGTTGTATTTCATTTGGAATTGAACAATTTAGCTTGTTTATCATATCATTTCTCATTCTAGGACTGTCATTAATGGTAGCTTGCTAAGAGCTTCACATTAACACTCTTAGATAGAGAGCCATAGGATGCTTAATTGTGCTTTATTTGCTAAATAGAGTATTAATTATGGTTTATTTAGTCTCTATTTTATTTATTGTACGATACTAATTCTATGAAGGTATATTTCCTTGTACACAAAATGGTGCCCACCGTGGGGCAGAATGCTTCACTTTTCTAATCTCTTGGAATTTTTCAATTTTGTCAAATTTTTTGCATGTTTAACTCTCGGGTTTTTCAGGAAACAAAACTTTTGATAGCTCAAATGACGCTTTTGCACAGTTAAACAACGCTTCTGAGCACTATTTCAATGCTTCCATGACAAAGTTCAGCGCCTTTACATCGATCAACAACACTCTCAAATCTTTCTGTTCTCTGTCTAATATTCTCAAAGTGCTTTTTCCCTGACTACTGAGCACTTTTGCGCATTTATTTAGCACTTTTACTTGATTTTTACCGCCTTTGCCCAATTCTACAATGCTTTTTCTCTTTATTTATGCACTTTTGAGTAGACTGTCAAAATTCAAATAGCACTTTTAATCAGATTAACAATGCTTTTAAGCAGTTAAATAGCACTTTTAAGCATTACGACAACGCTTTTGCATAAACTGTAAATTTTCATTATTTGACTGTGGTAAAATAATTTTCATGACTTTGTAGGATGTTTGACCATAGAAAAGCAAAAAAACCAGAGAGCATATTCAACCAAGAAGGCAAGGCTTTGACTAAGAAAATCAAGAAGGAGAACATTGCTCACATCAAATCAATTCTTGAGGATTCACAAGAGGAAAATCGGGTATATGAGAACTATCTTAAAGTTGTAGAAGCGTATAAAACTAAGTTTGTCTCACTTAATTGGATTTTCTCACCTTAAATCAAGTTTTTCTTAAAATTTGCAAATAAGGCCTTAGATTCAATTCAATCTTTACTTCTTCAATTTCATTTTTGGTTTCCTTCATTGTGGTTGTTTTTGTTGACTAACTTTGTTGGAGGAAAAGCACATTGGAAAGGAACAATAGCCAAGGTAAGCTTAAAATGGAAAAATCACTCAAAATGCCCCTAGTCTTTACTAGCTACAAGGAAAGGTAAGCCTCAAACTAGTGAATATTTTCCCTTAAATTGTGACATTGGTGCTTTTGAGAATCTAGTAATTACAAAACAGCCTATCTTTGTTTGAAAATTTTAGCATTTAGGCTTATGCTCTTCACTTCTTCTAGTGAATCAAAATGCCAAAGGTGTTAAACTTTTTAATTAAGAAGAAAGGTTGAGGAAATCAAGCACATAAAATCAAAGCCCCTTGTTTGTAGAAGAGAGTAGAAATACTCAATTCTCTCTAGTCAATGGGCTAGTAATTGAACCTTGTTTATTATGTTTGGGAAATTAAGAAAAAGTTAGGGATATGCTCTTCACCTTTTTGGTGAATCAAATTCCCCAAAACTAGTTCTTAACTCCATTTCATTGCTTTTCATGAACATGCTAGAACATTAGTGGGCTCACCTCCCAAGAATTTGCCTTAACGAGGCCGGTGAGAGGGACAACTCAAAGTGGGATACACTTTCTTTTGCCACAAGAATCCAACCCACTATAAAACCAAATGCATACATCCTTAATGGGGTGTGTGACAAAAGGATACTAAATTTTCAAACTTCCTCGAGTAGTCCTCATGGATTGTGCAAAACTCAGATATACCGGTGGTGGGAAGCCCCTTAACATACTTGGGGGATGAAAGTTTAGGATCCATTTTGAACATAATACATATTAAATCCTTGATAAAATAAAAAGACCACCTTTTTAGAGCCATGTTTACGAACCAATCTTGAGCTAGGTAGGTGCTTGAAGTTTCTTTTTGTGCAAAACTCGTCATAACGTACTTTCAAAATCAAACATTTTGTGTTAGTGGGTAAAAAGAGACAAGTGTATGCGTGATTGTTGTGTTTGAAATACATAAACAAGTGAGAGAGATATCCATTGAAAGTTCACCTTACATTTTTAATCTCTTCAATTAAAATCAATAGTTATCAAATCAAGGATCAATTTGAATCAAACCCTTATTGGATGTTGGTTTCCACACGGTCCCACAAATTTAGGGTATCTTTACAAGGAGATAGCACTTGTGTTGCAAACAAAGGTCGTGAAGTTGAGTACCAAAGTCTCTTCAAAGGTCAAGATCAAGGGGATATCATCCCAAATTTATTTGAAGAAAGACTTAACAATATGGATCGAAATTCTGCATATTATGATCATCAACATGGAGGAAACAACCATAACACCAACAATGCCAATCAAGCTCCTAAAGAAACACTTGAAGAAAAAGTTGAGAGAGTAGCCCAAGACCATTAATTCCTATAAGTTATGGAGAAATTGATAGATAGGGATAGGGAGAAATTTTTCCTAAACCTAGCCCAAGCGGGAGTAAAACTTCCTTATGACTATGATATAGAGCAACTTAAAAAGGACCAAGAAGCGGATAATCCTATGAATGCTATGACTAGACAATTGAAAACCTTCCAAGAGCAAATTGATTCCATGAAAAAGGCGATCAAACCTAAGCCCTTTTCTATTGAAGCTTTGTGTCCTTTCCCATTTGACAAAAGCTTAGTTATGGTATCCTTTCCTTTCAATACCATTTTTCCTAAGTACGATAAGTATATGGGTAAAACAAACCCACAGGATCATCTAAGGGAGTTTTGTGCCTTAAGCATTGAGTTCATGCACAATGATACGTACCTAATGAGACTCTTTCCTAGGAGCTTAGGAGGTCCCGCCATGGAGTGGTTTTCAAAGTTACCCCAAGGAATAAAGACCTTTGAAGAATTAGCCTCCAAGTTTTTAACCCACTATTCCTATAATATTGAGCATGAAATCATGATGCTCAAATTATGTGATACCAAACAGAAAGATGGAGAATCCTTCTTAGGATTCATACAAAGGTGGAGAACCATTTTTGCAAGGTATCCATGAAGTATCCCCGAGAAAGAGAAGATGGAAATCTTTACAATCAATTTGACCATGGAAATGAATTATCGATTACTGTACACACTAAAATGGTGCACTTCTATGAACCATTACATGCAAGGTTGCTCAAGAATAAGGCCTCACAAAGCGGCTCATAGCTCTTTATGCATGGAGTTGCAAGGTTGAAAATTGCTCTCAGCTAGAGCTACAAACTTGTGACCTTGCTAGTCAACCATACAATGAGAGATTCACAATGAAGACAAGGGCAACAATGCCAATATCTCCAAGAATCACTATGAAATGCAATGCAATGCAACTAAAATGAAGATGCAAATGTGCAAGCTATGCTATGAAAATGGAAGTACAAACTAAGCTATGAAATGGAAAGAACAAGTGTTACAAATCCCTCCTATTAAGCTATGTGAGTTAAATCTATTGCATCAAAGGAAACTAAACTAGAATGCCATGATCATGCAACTAAGAAAGGAAATATGCAACTACAATGAAATGCAACAAGTCTTCAATGTCTTCAAACTCCAAATGCACCAAAAACCTGCAGCATAACATTAGCATAAAACAAGTGGATACAAATGAAGGAGAGAGCTCTCATTTTATAAGAAATGAGGTGAAATGGACCATGGAGATTAAGAGGCAAAAAGACTTAATCAACGGTGGGGGTTGAAAGAGGAGCAATCCATGTGCACAAGTATCCTCCAATGAGAGTGAAATGTTGACTTTTGAGCCTCATGTGAGACAAAAAGTGCTTTTTTCCTTTTGTAAAATAAGAATAATGCTTTATTTGTGCAACTTAGGGTAAGAGGAAAAGGTGGGGCTTTTTATTTATTAAAAGGGGAGGAAATATTCCTTTTAGGTAAATAAAAACTTAGGATAAATGGTTAGCCCATAGGATAAAAATTCAATATATGATCGAAATTAAGACTTGATCAAGAGATTGATATTATTGAAAATATTGATTATTGATAAAAATGATTCAGGATTGATAAATCAAATAAATGGGGCCCAAAGTCTAGGCGACCATTTTAGGGTGCATACATTTGCCCCTCTTTGACTAATGTGTGATCGATTTGGGAACACATGCAGTCAAAAAATGAAGTTGAAATGTGAGATCGATTTGGGATCACAAAACAACTCAGATATGAGGTCGATTCGGGATCACATCCGGACAAAGCATAAACAAAGGCCTTTGAACATGAGGTCGATTCGGGGTCACATTCAAAGTAAGAGATAAGAATCTCAAATTTGAGCGACAGCTCACAAAAGATGTCTGAATCAGGACAATCAAGGAATCAAGGATGAAAATCCCATAGGTACTGCCCCCTCAGAATCGAAATCAAAATCAGGTAGAGGAGAGACAACAAAATGATAAAGATTTGATCAAATCAGAATGAAATCATAATCGAAGGTAAGGGTCAAAGAGGTTAACCATTAGGCAATGAAACATGCCCCAGCCTGACTGAAATGAGAAAGGAGGAAATGGAATGAAGATGAATGAAAGACTAGAAGTTTGGAAGACATGGAAATGAAGAAATGATGATGCCCCAACAAAGATCGGAGGATTAGGCCTCAAAAGATCAGTCAACTGCGCAGAAGAAGGAAAGATTTTGAAACATGATTTTGACTATCAAGATGACCTCAAATTTTGATTTCGAGTCCGAAAATGGATCCAGGACGTCGAAATTAGCCAGGGGTGCAATTTTCACGCAATTCTGAGGTGTTTGGAAAATGAGGTCAAAAAGTCAAAAGGCTATAAAAGGGGTCAAAATGTCATTTTCAAAAATCATTTGTCTTTTAGCGATTTGAGAATTGTCAGAGCTTAGAGAGAGAAAATGGCCCAGCAAGCAAGAGTTCCTGTCCACAGGCATCGATTCGAGCGCGTTCGGTTGCACAACTGGCCACCACAGTATCCTACCCCGGTATGTTTTTGAAAAACTCAAGCTTTTTGAGTCATTTTTTGTATTTAATAGCTTATTTTAGCACATTTTTCAAATTTTTAAATTTCAAAAAAAATTTGCTAGGTGAAATATCGCGCGATACTTTATAAGTATCACGCGCTTTTGGGAGAAGTATCGCGCGATACTTCGCGGGTCCCCAAAGTATCCTGTGACCTAAGGCACAAGTATCACACGATACTGGGTGAAGTATCGCGCGGTATAAGGTTTATCGCCCTGCTATAGGGAGAAGTATCGCGTGATACTTCTCCAAAAAAAGAATATCACCCAGTATAAAATTTTGATTTTTAATGCATTTTTGAGCAAAAATGACATGGATCTAGACAATGTTATGTTTTTGGGATGTTTTATACTGAGTTTTTAGACATCCATCATGATATGTGCTAACAACTGGCTTGGTTTTGGCTTGCAGGAGGTCTTTCCGGCGCTCATCATCAGAGCGCCGAAGGTGACAGGATTGCGGTGTGTCCGAGATCTGGATGATTTGGGCAATGCCGACATCAGAGCGATGGGATTCAGATATCTGCTGAGATACCCATATATCTGAGCGGACCATGGGTTGTTGACAGCTCTTGCCGAGAGATGGCATAGTGAGCACAACACCTTCCATCTGCCTACTGGAGAGGCATCGATCACTTTAGAGGACGTCTATAGGATCTTACATGTGCCATGCTATGGTGAGCCGGTGAGTATAATCATGTTTTAAGATCTAATCATAAATATAATATTTCCATATGATGAAAACTGACATGATTCGTTTGTTGGCACAGGTGTACTATGATCAGGATGGTAATGAGGGGCGCCGACTGGTGTAGGAGATGTTCCCAGATGTCACTATTCTGGATAGGCATATCAGCTGGGAGAGGCTAATAGACGATTTCGGCAGAGACTACCCAGTGCCATGTATAGTGGCATCTATTATCTCACAGATCCTGATGACTGGTCGCAGTCAGAAGGGTTTCCCACTCGGATGGGCTCGACTATTGGTGGACTTGGTTGGCAGGCCGCGACGGATGGCATGGGGTCCTACCATATTGGCAGAGATGTACCACAAGCTGCACAAGATCGTCTACAAAGACGGTCGGACATGGGCATGCGGTGCCATCCTGGCACAGGTATGGGCATGGGAGCACATCGTTGTGGTGCACCCTAGGGTTCAGCCGAGGGAGAGGAGGTACCCCTACATCTATAGGTACCTCGGGTTTATATCACATGCCCATTCTGGAGATGTGACATATTACAGACGGATTCTAGATGAGATAGCCTCTTTCACATGGAGGTCCTATAGGGAGGTTGAGGTTTGGGGAGATGCAGCCGATGAGCTGAGTTATATGCTGTGCAGTCGGCCACTGGTAGGTCGGTATGCAGAGATAGTTGAGAGATTCTGCATCACTCAGATATGGCGGCAGTTTAGGAGGCAGCAGCGAGTCTCGACAGAGACTACCACATATGCCAGGGCCAGAGACGAGGAGGGTCATGGGTGGCTACCCATGTTGGATTATCAGCAGGCTGTCGTAGAGACAGCAGGTATCAGGAGCGAGCCCTGGGAGTATTTCCCAGATATGGCAGATGCAGGGGCTAATGGAGCCTACAGAGCAGAGTGGCAGAGGGTGCCATTCCCTTGGTTTACAGTACCAGATGCACAGGTACCAGCATCGGGAAGAGACGGAGGGGGTGACGGGGGAGATGGAGGAGACGGAGGGGACGGAGGAGAGGGAGGGGGAGAGGGAGGGGATGGAGGAGATGGTAGGAGGGGGAGAGGGAGGAGGATGGAGAGAGGAGAGGGGTCGAGATCAGATGGCCAGAAATGGTCATGGGGACAGCGATCAGCGACACCCGAGGAGGAGGCGAGACCATCTCGCCGGCAGGCGGAGGCACAGCAGGATCAGCCTACGGGGGGAGAGGATCTGAGAGCCCAGATACAGGCTCAAAAGGTAGAGATACAGCGGCTCTAGACTACTATAGCCATGAGAGATCAGCAGCTACTGGATCTGAGGGCAGAGCGGGATCAGCAGATATCTGATCTTAGGGCAGAGATAGCACGCTGTGAGGCGATGGCACAAGCCGAGGCACTAGAGCTTCGACGAGAGTCAGCAAGAGCAGCCTATTATCACGGGCTATATCTGCAGGCCATCCCAGAGGGTGAGAGAGCACCATCATACTCTCAGTGGGCAGGGGTATCAGATGTGGTACTCGATAGGAGAGCTATGCCTCCTCCACCACCACGAGCTCCTCACGAGGGTGGTAGCGAGTCTTAGGTTTTTAGGTCTTAGGTGTTTTGGACATATCTTTGAGACTTTTGATCCAGATTTTGGGATCTCATGTTGTATTGTATATCATGACATTGTATATAGATTTATGAGATTACTGGATGTTCGATGTATCATGTGTATTTGTCTCACTTGTGATGGATGTATCAGTTTATGTATATTGTCTTGTCATTTTGCTCAAAATGCTTATGTATGTTCTCTCTCATAGATGTATGTTTAATTCTCATGTGTATGATATAGACTCATGTTTCTTGAAAATGACAGTTGTGATATAGATATGATGATATGATTAACCCCTTGTGATGAACAGGAACAAGTTCGAGAGAAAAAAGAGAAGGAGTGAAAGACATGATCAAGAAGAAGAAAAGGTGAGCGCAACCGACTGACAGGTCTACGTAAGATGAAAAGGAGAGCTCTCTCCAGATGCAAGAAATGCAAGACTAGACTATCATGAACCTAAAAATGCAAGCTACTATGAAAGTGGTTGACTTGCAAGGTCACAACGCTTGTAGACATCTAATTTATCATCATCGAGCATTATTAGTAGCGTCGTAAGATAATACAATGCACACTAGCGTAACTATGTGGATATGAATATGATCTTTATCAGATAGAAATGTGGGAATCCCACCTAGGCATCAAAGACGTATAGGTCGAGATGACTAATGCAGTGGGATCACCTAAGTTTGATATGGCGAGATTATGCTTGTATCAAGACACATGAAAGTCAGGATAGCTAAAAGCATGCACTCGCAAAACAGTCAAAGATAATACCTTGTTAATCCATAGTGTCAAGTAGGACCAGCATAAATGCTCATGACAGTTAGGATCAACAAAATATACCCACAAGCAGATAAAGAAAGAAAACATGTTCTCATTCCCTCAGTCTTCTAGCTATGCATCATTGAAAACTTCTCAGGGAGAGATCACTCATCAAAGAAATCCTCATAGACAGCACACAAAGAAAAATAAAGTCATCATATCATCATCGAGTTAATTGTTTAAGTGTGTGTGTGTTGGTCATAGAGTCAGACTCTGAGTATCGCATATGCACATGAGCACTATCGCATCATACTTAGACTATAGGCAAGACATCTAATAAGTGTTAAGAAACACTCAACGCAAGGGTAATGTTGAAAAACACTGTTTGGGGTGGTGTTGAAAAAAACACCTATTGTGAAATGCCCCCAAGAGACAAACGCACCTAAAAGACCAATGCTAATAGTTATGCCCCCTAGACAAAGACAAAGACCAATTCCAGACTAAGCCAAAAAAGGTCAAGGCATGATGGAAAGTGGCTAAGTGTCGAGGATGCATGCTAACAAATAGGAGTGCAAAGGCCTCAAGTAGCGCCTATTTCTAGGTTTTCACCACTTGGAATCTTTTTTCATTTTTTCATTTTTTCATTTTTTGGGGATTTTTTCTACCAAGGCGCCTATTGCTAGGTTTTCACCAAGGCACTTTTTTCTATTTTTTTTTGAATTTTTGAATTTTTTGATTTTTTTTTGTATTTTTTTCAGGACTTTTTATGCTTTTTAGGATTTTTTTCAGCATCATATATCAAATTTTTTTAGTATTTTTTTCAGGATCATAAAATATGTACAAAGGATGCCCCCAAACATAATGGTCATCAAGGATAGAACTTCTTGAGGTGCACAATGTTGATGGGATCAGGGAGCTGTTCTCCATCAGGATCTGACAGTAAATACGCATCGGTACCAAAAGCAGCTGTGATGACATATGGTCCAAGCCAGTTAGGTTCAAATTTGCCCTTTTGTTCTCTATTCTGTTGGTTCTTTGGGTTCTCTCGCAAAACAAGATCACCTATTTGAAATTCTCTAGGGCGAACCTTCTTGTTGAATGCTTTGGACATACGTTTCTGATACACTCTCATATGATCAAAGGAAGCCTTACGCTTCTCATCTAGAAGTTCTAACTCCTGTAACCTCATGGCGCGGTAATCCTCATCTGTAATCAAACCTTTGAGTGAGACTCTAAGTGATGGTATCTCGACTTCTAAAGGCAATACTGCTTCAGCGCCATAGGTGAGAGAAAAAGGAGTAGCTCCTGTAGATGTGTGAATGCTTGTTCTGTAAGCCCATAGTGCTGGATTGATTTGCAAGTGCCAATCCCTACCATTCTTGTGCACCGTTCTATGAAGAATCTTAAGAATGGTTTTGTTAGAGGCTTCTGCCTGTCCGTTTCCCTATGGAAAATAGATGGAGGACCAATGTTGCTTGATTTTAAACTTTTTGCATAGGTGCTTTAGGTCCTTATTCTTAAATTGACCTCCATTGTCAGTAATGATCTCAAAAGGCACTCCAAATCGACAAATGATATGATTCAAGATGAACAAAGAAATGGTCCTCCCTGAAGCAACAGAAAGTGGCACAGCTTCCACCCATTTTGTGAAGTAGTCAGTGGCAGTAATAATGAACTTGTGTCCACCTGATGAGTTGGGATGAATCTGCCCAACTAGATCAAAGGCCCAGCGCTGAAATGGCCAATGAGAAACAGAAGGGATCAGCTCCCTACCTAGAGCATGAATCAGGTTGCCATGTTTCTGACATTTTTCACATGACTTAGCAAAGGTGACTGCGTCTATCTGCATTATGGGCCAATAATATCCCGCCCTAAGCAACCTTCGGGCCATGGCAAGACCATTAGAATGTCCACCACAAATGCCCTCGTGGATGTTAGCTAACGCTTGGTTGGATTCCTCCTTTTCCAAGCACCTAAGGAGCGTCCCATCTAAACCCCTCCTATATAAATCACCAGAGATGAGGGTGTGGCGAGAGGCGTTATGGATGAGGTTTCATCATTCAGAGTGGTTGAATGTGTCAGGGATGATGCCATCACGAAGGTATGAATAGATAGCACCATATCGGGAAGACTCATGTGTGACAATGGTACAAATGACATGGCTTTCAGACGAGTCAAAGATGGGATGGTGTAGCTCTTCCACTAGGAATTCAAATCTAGATTCATGTGTCTCCAACTAAAGAAGTGAAGCTAATGTGGCCATGGTGTCTGCAGCTTTGTTCTCTATCCTAGGGATCTGTTGAAACGTCACAAAGGTGAAGTAGCATCTCAAAGAATCAACCATCTTTTTGTAGGGTATCAATTTGTCATCCTTGGTTTGATACTCTTCATTGACTTGGTTGATAATTAACTGGGAATCCCCAAAGACATGTAACTCTGTGATGTTCCATTCTATAGCCATTCTCAAGCCATTAGTTAAAGCTTCATATTCTGCAATATTATTGGTACATGGGAATAATAGTTTGTAAGACTTCAGAATGTTGTACCCATGTGGAGAAACAAATAACACTCCAGCACCTGATCTGTTTTGCATGTGGGAACCATCAAAGAACATTGTCCAAGTGCGAGTAGTTGTATACAAGATGTGTTCGTCTGGGAATTCCACTTGGACTGGCATACTATCTTGAATTGGAAAATTAGCTAATTGGTCAGCAATAGCTTGCCCTTTTATTGCCTTCCTTTCAATGTACTCTATGTCAAATTCAGTGAGGACCATCATCCATTTAGCAAGTCTACCCGTGAGGGCAGCCTTACTAAGCAAGTATTTAAGAGGATCAATTTTGGCAACCAAATGTATGGTATGAGCAAGCATGTAGTGGCGCAACTTTTGAGAAGCAAACACCACCGCCAAACAAGACTTCTCAATATTATTGTAATTGATCTCATAGGAGACTAGAGTACGGCTGATATAGTATATGGCCCGTTCTTTCCCAGTGTCATCTGATTGAGCCAACAATGCCCCCAGGGAAGTGTCTGTAGCTAAAATATATAGGATCAATGGTTTCCCTGGAATAGAAGGCATGAGAATCAGAGGATTAGCCAAGTATTGTTTGATCTGATCTAGGCTCTTTTGACAATCCTCGCTCCAAACACAAGAAGCACCCTTATGCAATGTCTTGTTAAAGGGTTGTGCCCTATCAGCAAGTTGAGAAATAAACCTCCTAATTGATTGAAGACGTCCCTGAAGACTTCTCATTTGGCTGATATTTCAAGGAGGTGGCATATCTAGGATTGCTTGGACCTTTTCGGGGTCAACCTCGATACCTTTTGCTAATATTATGAATCCTAAAAGTTTGCTTGAGGTGACGTCAAATGCGCACTTCTTTGGATTTAATTTGAGTTGAAATTGTTCCATACGATCTAGAATTACTTCCAGATCATTGAGGTGTGTGTCCCTTTTTCTTGATTTTGCCAGGGTATCATCCACATAATCTTCCATATTTTTGTGCATCATATCATGAAAGATAGTCGTCATAGCTCTTTGGTAGGTTGCTCTTGCATTCTTTAATCTGAATGGCATGACGTTCCAGCAATAGGTTCCCCATGCACATGTGAATGCTATTTTCTCTTGGTCTTCAGGAGCTATTTTGATTTGATTATACCCCGAGAAACCATCCATTAGAGAGTATATGTCATAGCCCGCCATCATGTCCACTATCATGTCAATGTTTGGAAGTGGAAAATCATCCTTTGGGCATGCTTTGTTTAAATCTCTAAAATCTGTGCAGACATGAATGGACCCATCATGTTTGGAGACAGGTACTATGTTTGAGATCCATTCTGAATAATCGATGGCTCTAATAAATCCAACTCTCAAAAGTTTTTCTAATTCCCCTTTGACAAGTAGAGCTACATGTGGATGCATTTTTCTTAATCTCTGTTTTACTGGCTTGACTCCTGGATCTATGGATAAGTGATGCATTATGAGATTCATGTCAAGCCCTGGCATGTCTGAATAGGTCCATGTAAAATTAATTTTCTTTCTTTGTAAAAACTGTACATATGCCTTGGTCTCTTCTTATGATAAAGACTGAGCAAGATGGACTATCTGAGGATTTTCTTCTATGTGTAAATTGACTGGTTTTGTTGGCTCAATCAATACCAATGATCTATCTTGGAAATAACTCGGCAAGTTATTAAGTACCCCATCCTTAGGTGCCTCAAAGAGGTTTTCACCCTCGGATGCGTCATTTATTTTTACTATTTTTGGTTTTGACACCGCCACAAAGTGGTTTTCGCCATCAGACCTATTTTTCTTTTTTTCTTTTATTTTGAGACTGAGGTACTTAATATCAGGCTCTATCATGTTGGTTGTTGGTTCACTGGTGGAAGAAGCCACGGGTTCAAGAGCATTCAGATAGCAGGTAATTTCGTAATCATTCTGAAAGGTGAGGAATGTGGGCTCTTGATGGCGCTGAGACCAGTCAATTAGGTCAAAGTGAACAAGGGGTAAGTCAATGGCGGGTTCAATGTTGTTTATGCGAAAGGTGTCATCTCTGGTGACCATAGAATCGGAGTTCATCAAGTCTTCTCCTAAGATACCTGAATTAGGACTCATCCTACTAAACGAAGCATCGTCTACTAAGGCAATTTGAGGAGTACAATCCTCTAGTCCTACTCTAAGCTTGTTAGTCGCATTGGGTTGGGTACTATAAGCATGGACAATATCTATGTCCAGATCAACTGTTGCATCTGAAAGTGAGTCCCATTCATATTCATGGGAATCTATCTCTGAGTCATCATTTAGGCCTCGTGATGTAGAAGCCTCGAGGTTAGGAAGGGTTTCCCCCTCTCTAGTGCTAGTATTGGTACTATCCGTCGTAGCTAGGACAGTAACACTTTCCTTTGTCGATCTAGCAGTCACATAGTCACTATCCGTCGTAGCTGGGATAGTAGGACTATCAAGTATCAAATCTGTGGAATCTCCCCAAAGGAGATTCGTTGAGGGCACCCAATCATCAAACACATCTTGTTGATTGGAAAGATCAGGCGTATAATCTGAGTCACTATCACTGTCCGTCGCAGCTGGGACAGGGACACCTTTCTTCTTCTTCTTATTCTCAAAACCTAAGCCAACCGTGGACTTATTCTTTCATCCGAAAAGAGCATGATCAAGAGGCTCAGCTTTAGCATCTAGCCTATGGGTAAGGGGACCATATCCAGGATACCCCATATTCTTAACCATTGTGTACCCTTTCCCATAAGTTTCAGGTGAGGGAGCAAAATTCTCGTTGTGTTTGTATTTCTCCTTGTGATAGATCCAGTCCCTTATGGCAACTTCCTCTTTCTCTTCTTGAATGGGGATCGAAGACTCAACAAATTTCCCAAATAATGTCATTGCTGATGATGAAGGCTTCACATTTGGGGATGGTCTCCCATAAGACCTAGGAGAGATTGGCATGTTTGTAAAAGAATCCATTTTATAATCTCCCATCCCAAGATCTATGGTCTTGAACTTCTGCTTGCATTGTTCAAGTGAACTACTAGGACTATCAGCTTCCCTATTCAAAGGTACATGTGATCCCACAGAAATGTTATTAACTAATAAAGCACTATCTCCAAGGATGCAAATTTCTACACCGTTATGGGGAAACTTAACACACTGGTGATATGTTGATGGGACTGCTTGCATTTCGTGAATCCATGGCCTACCTAGCAAAATGTTGTAGGCTAGAGGTCCAACATCAACAATTTGAAATAATATATCTTTTTCTACAGGACCAATGCGAATAGGCAAAACAGCCAATCCCTTAGAACTTCTTTCTGCTTCATCATATGCTTTGATTGTGATCCTTTTCCTTGTGTCAATGACGTTCTCAGAATATCCTAGAGCCAGCAACAAACTCAGGGTACAAATATTGAGCCCCGCACCCCCATCTATCAGTACATGCCTAACACGGGTTTTATGAATCATGACTTCAATGTGTAAGGCCAAGTTATGTGGGTGACTGATGGATTTGTCATCTTCTTCAGAGAAGGTGAGGAAATGAGGGCTAGCCAAATGGTTGACCATGTTCTGGAATTGATCAATATCTAAGTTGTTAGGGATGTTGGCTGCTTGCAAAGCATCTTCAAGGACGTGCTTGTGCTTAGGAGACAATTCTAAAAGCTCAAAAATGGATATCTGCGCGGGTGTACGTTGTAGCTGGTCAATAAGATTATAATTGGAATCAGGACCAATGGCAGATTTGGGAGGAGCACCTTTGGACACGGGCTGCTTAGACTTGCTAGTGCTAGGACCTCTAATGATAATGGGCACTTGGGCTTGCCCCCTAGTGATAGCATTGAGGGACTGGGGCATTCTTTGTGAGTGAGGACCTCTTATCACCACAGCGGGTCTTTCATCAGTCATAGGAGTTGAGTCCACATTATGTCCATAGGGATCTTTCCCTCTCATCATGTTGACACTATCATCCACAACTTCAAGCATGTTAATAACGTTCTCCGCGTTTGTGTAGGTGTAGTTGATAGCCGCCTTGCCATTCTTATTGTTAGAATTCTCTCCTTTCTCATATTTAGGCAAGGGCTCTTTAAAGGCTTTATGATCTGCATTATTGGTTAACCCATCCACTTGTAATTGTCCTTTCTCAATAAGGTCTTGGACAAGATGCTTGAGTTTAAAACAATTTTCTATGTCATGTCCAATCCCATTATGGAAAATGCAAAAAGCCTTAGCATCCCACCAATGAGGTAAAGGATCTGGTATGCGATGTTTTGTAGGATCCTGTGGGTGTGCCAAATTATGAGCAACTAATGTCTTAAAAACATCTGCATAAGATTCTCCCAATTTGGTAAATTGTCTTTTCTCTGTTTTAGATCTCTTTTGATACTTAGGTTTGTCTTGTTGTGTTGAAGACGTTTGTAGCTTCATAGCTTGAACTGCATGAGAGAGGTTAAGAACTCCTTCATTTTTGACCTGAGATGAGTCAACAACTCCGTCGTTGACCACTTGCTTGTTTTTGTTCCAATAGGAGTTTTTTTTGTCCTTGTTACCATTAATATTGTTATTTTGGCTATTGTTGTTATTTGTTGGTTTAGCCAAAATTCCTTGTTCTTTTAGGACATCCTCAATGCGACATGCCACCTCTACCATAGTATCAAAGGAATTAAATGGGATTTTCTTGACTTCATATCTGAGTTCTGGTATTAGATTACTCACAATGATATCAATTCTCTCCTCTTCAGGGATTGTCCTTGGGTATTTCGAACACAATCACCTCCATCATTGTAAAAATGTGACAAAAGATTCCCCTTGATTTTGCTTAAGTTTACACAAATCAAGCATTGTGACCGACCTCGATAAGTTGTAAGCAAAATGCTGAACAAATCTTTGGACAAGTTCTTTAAATGTCTTTACTGGAGGGGAAAGGTTGGTGAACCACTCCATGGCTTGACCTTTTAAACTCCTTGGGAATAATCTCATCAAGTAGGAGTCTTCATGGTGAAAGGAAAAGCTCATTATGTAGAACTATCGAACATGGTCGTGAGGGTCACCAGTGCCATCATATTTGTCGTATGTTGGGAACTCAACTTTCTTAGGGAATTCTACCATCACCACACTTTTGTCAATGGGGTTAGGACATATGGAGTCCAAATGAAACGTGCTCTTGGGAGCTTTCATCCTGTCTATATCCTTTTGCATTTGTAAGATCACCTCATCAGTTGAAGGGCTCTGTTTCTTGATCTTTTGGTGAACATCAAAATTATATGGAACTTTAGCGCCTTTGTTGATAAGACTTTCCAAGAATTGGTCTTTGTTTTGTTCCACATATTGCTCCACATATGCTTGAAAGGATGGTTCTTGTTGCATAGTCATGAAGTCCATATGATCAAATTTAGCATAACTTCCTCCATGTTGTGAGCCATGATGTGCTCGTTGGGAGGGTTGCTTTGAATGTCTATGAGACGACTGTCTCCTATGATGGTCATATCTTGAAGCCCTTCTTCCTCTAGGACTTGGGGATCGTGAGGGTGTCCTTGATCTTCTTCTAGGGCTAGGGGAAGGGGTAGATGGGGGTGAGTTGGTCCCACTATTGGCTCCCCTCCCATTAAATTGGCTTTGGAGTGGTTGTGCATAGAGTCTATCTTCTTCTTCTTGGGTGACTCTTTTCTATATATCCAACAATGCACGTTCTTCTTCCTCTAATTGTCTGAATTTTTCCTTTTTAGCAGCTTGTTCATCTAAGTAGGCTTGCTTCTCTCTCTCAATGCTTCTCAATCTTGTATTTGCATATCGAGAGGTGTCTTTAAGTGGGGAGGTTTGTCTCGAATGCCTTATTGCATTAGCTACGTTTATGTGGTGATCACTAGATTCGTTGTTCTGGTCTTCGTGTTGTGACCCTGAATTTGAGTGAGCTTGCTTATGATGTCTCTCGGCTCGTTGGTGAGCATCAAAATACCTCGCGTTGTTGGGAGGTGACCCGGGTGGACTAGCATGAGAAGAACCACCATACTCTCTTCTATGTCGTTGGAAGATATCCTCAAGAGTTTGATTCATGGCTTCTCTTTGTTGTCGGGTAAAAGTGTAACTCATGTCCATGCTTGATGAGAGTGGTATGAAAGAGGTGCTCACTTCACTAGGATTAGCTCCCGGATTAAAACAAACCTCAGATTCACTCTTAGGAGATTGATCAAAAAGGGGACCTTTTCCCTTAGGTTGTCGACGAGTCTTGACAGGTGGTAACTGACTAAAGGCAACAGGGGGTTGCTTCCCTTGATTGACTTGGTACCTTGTCATAACTGACATGAAAGAAAGATACTCTCAATGAAAAGGTGACCTCTCAAAGTGTCAATGCCAAACTAGGATAATCAAAGTCCTCTATTGTCCAAAAAAAGAAACGAGAAAAAAAAAAGGGCTTTACCAACACTGTCAAAGAGGTGCTTCAAATCAAAGGGTGACTACCCTTGCACTTTTGAATCAGGAGGTTGGACTAGGCCAAAAGATAATTGAAATTGAGATGAAAATTATTTGGACAATAAGAGTACTAAAATTTTCCAAGAATGTAGCTAACAATCTTAGAGATGAACCTTGGCACCAAGAATGACCTTCTAATTTGGCAATTATTTGAAGGTGATTTCGTAAATCAAATGATGCTATCCCGGAGGACTAAAACTAGAAATTTAGAGTCAAGATAGGCCTCAAACGTCAGGGTGAGAAGCCTACTCTAAGACCTAGCCTAATTAACAGCAACTGAAACTGACCAAAATTTAAGCACGACATAAATAAACCAGGCGATATACTCCAGGCTACTAGGGCGATAAACCTATAACCGCGTGATACTTCGCCTGAAGCCAGGCGATATACCTCAACACTGGCGGGCGATATACTCTAGGCGGGTCGGGTGATAGTCCGTCAGGGGCGAACTATCGCGCGATATTTCTCTTCAAAGAAGGCGATATTTCTAGCAAGCGCGAAGTATCGCGCGATACTTCACTTTACAGTGTGCGATACTGTTGCAAATTTGTTTAACTCTTGACCAGAATTGTGTAAAATTTGCATTTTTGGGTCTGTTTGGTCAAAATTTTCAGTCTGAGGGTTGATGTTTTTGATTTCAGTCACAATATCAGCAGAATTTCAGCAGGTTTGCAAACAGTAAGGGATTAAAACATGGTCTCAAACACTTGAAAAAAGGGCAAAAGCAACCTTGCCAAGACAAACACTTGTGATATCAGAATTGAAAAAGCACCCTATGAATGCTACCAATTGTTTGTATGTAAGAATGTTTGCACTGATATCACACAACCGAAGATAATTCAAGCAAATCTATCCTAAAAAGTCAAGGCTCAATACTTACCAACTTAGCCCACAACTTGATGCCCCCTCGCCTCACACCAAGTGGTTACCCACAAGAGATGTTGGCTTTGTCATGGAAATGTCAAATGACACAACCAAAGGGACACATATGGTGAGTATCTTAAGGTGATCCAGGTAAACCACTTGGATCAATCCTTGCACTAAGAAGATAAGCGGCTAGAATAAGGTGGCTTCTATCTAATGGTTCTTAATAAGGATTTTCATTCACAACACCCCTCTTGCTCCTCATAAAGGACTAGGACCTCGCGGCCTCAAGAGTACCTTAAGCATTCTTGTTCAATGTTTTCCCCATGGTCGCAATCCCATGAGCTACTCACATCAAACGAAGATAAGTGTTATGTCTACCAAGGTTTTTGGTGTCCTTGATAGCCTTGAGATTATAGTGAGTTGAAATCACTTGCCACCAAGAAAAATGATGACAAGGTTGTCCCCACTTGAGTCGTTCCTCTTGATTGCTCAAGAGCAGGCCCGCTAAAGGATCCTAAACTAAACAAAGAATAGATCAACTCTTTGAGGTTCAAGGTTTTTGGTTCACCACAAGGGTGAAGAGCATACTCCCCTATCTCAAGAATCTCTCCCAAACACACCAAGCAAAGAGGTTCAATTACTCCCTTGTTTCCAAAACTTTAAGATGGGTCAAGATTTTCTGATTCACCTAAAGGTGAAGAGCATACTTCTCCTACCACCTCAAGATCCCTTTCACAAGGTATTAAGATTCTTACTACAATTAGTGAATGCCACACTTGAAAAAAAAAAGCAAACAAACAAGCAAAAAAAATAAAAATTTGTTTGTTTTTATGCTTGGGCAGCCCTGCAAAAACTGTTAGTAGCCCTCTTTGACATGTGTTTTTAGCAATTTTCAAGCAAATGAGAGCACCTACAAACACAACTTGTTAGACCCACAAAGTTAGCAAAATCCAAATCCAAATGTAAACATGCAATAAACTGATAGATTTAAGCTAAAAGATGCAGGTTAGACCTATCTAAACACAGCAAAACAAAACAGCAAACTAAAATGATCAAATTCGGATGAGAAAATTGGAAATGCAAGTCTCTGTCAGACCAGGCGATATTTCTCAGACTTCACCAGTATCGCGCGACACAGTTTCCTATAGTCGCGCGATATTTCTTAGTCTGGGTGATACTTCTCACTATGGGCGGGCGATACTTCGCCCGATAACAGGTGATATTTCTCAGTATTGGCGGGTGATTCTTCTCTCACATGAAGTGTCGCACCACTATACAAAGGTATATCGCGCGATATTTCTGAGAAGTATCGTGCGATACTCTGAGACAGAAAACCAGAGACTGAAAACTAAGCCGAAAATTGATAAAAATTTGATAGAAAATGCAGAATTAAAGGGACAAAGCTAATCTACTCTGCCCCACGGTGGGCGCCAAAAATGTACACACTAAAATAGTGCACTTCTATGAACCATTACATGCAAGGTTGCTCAAAAATGAGGCCTCACAAAGCGGCTCATAGCTCTCTATGCATGGAGTTGCAAGGTTGAAAATTGCTCTCCGCTAGAGCTACAAACTTGTGACCTTGCTAGTCAACCATACAATGAGAGATTCACAATGAAGACAAGGGAAACAATGCCAATATCTCCAAGAATCACTATGAAATGCAATGAAATGCAACTAAAATGAAGATGCAAATGTGCAAGCTATGTTATGAAAATGGAAGTACAAACTAAGCTATGAAATGGAAAGAACAAGTGTTACAAATCCCTCCTATTAAGCTATGTGAGTTAAATCTATTGCATCAAAGGAAACTAAACTAGAATGCCATGATCATGCAACTAAGAAAGGAAATATGCAACTACAATGAAATGCAACAAGTCTTCAATGTCTTCAAACTCCAAATGCACCAAAAACCTGCAGCATAACATTAGCATAAAACAAGTGGATACAAATGAAGGAGAGAGCTCTCCTTTTATAAGAAATGAGGTGAAATGGACCATGGAGATTAAGAGGCAAAAAGACTTAATCAGCGGTGGGGGTTGAAAGAGGAGCAATCCATGTGCACAAGTATCCTCCAATGAGAGTGAAATGTTGACTTTTGAGCCTCATGTGAGACAAAAAGTGCTTTTTTCCTTTTGTAAAATAGGAATAATGCTTTATTTGTGCAACTTAGGGTAAGAGGAAAAGGTGGGGCTTTTTATTTATTAAAAGGGGAGGAAATATTCCTTTTAGGTAAATAAAAACTTAGGATAAATGGTTAGCCCATAGGATAAAAATCCAATATATGATCGAAATTAAGACTTGATCAAGAGCTTGATATTGTTGAAAATATTGATTATTGATAAAAATGATTCAGGATTGATAAATCAAATAAATGGGGCCCAAAGTATAGGCGACCATTTTAGGGTGCATACAATTACAACTCCAATGTCCCTCAACATTTGAAAAACTTATTGAAAATGGGATCAAGATTGAGGATGTATTGGTAAAGAGAGGAGAGATAAAATTATGTAATTCCAACAAATTCAATACCAAAAAAAACAATAATAATTATGTGTCTAAGTATGTCAATAATCAAGGGGCCAACAATCACAATGATAATCCTAAGTTATGGCTAAAGAATAATAACAAAAATCTTGTGAATGATGGAGTTGTGGAGGCCCACAATTTGAAGGCAACCCCTTTTAACTTATCAAGTGGAGCTAATTCTTCAAATAATGTAAATCAAATGAATAAATCTCCCTTTACTTCCAATAATTCCAATAACAAATCCAACAATTCGAACAACAATACTAATAATCCTTATAATAATGCTAATGGGAATAAGCCCAAACTCTTTTTCTCCACTTATAACAAGAAAATTCACCTATTTAGGTGAAACCTTGGAGAATGCATTAAGAACCTTGGTTGCTAACAAGATCATCACATTACCTAATTTAAGAGATTATGAACCTCAAGTTAAACCTAATTAGTGGAATGATTCTCATCATTGTGAATATCATCGATATAGAGGTCATAAAACCAATGAATGCATGAGGTTGAAACACTTAGTGCAATATTTAATAGATGATGGAACTATCAAAATTAAAGGGCCTCAAAACAATGAGGATCATACGGCCTTCAAGAACCCCTTTTTTAACCATGAAAAGGGTGAGTCATCTAATGCCAATCAAAATCAGAAAAGAGGTAATGAGAAGGTGAACTTTGCTCATACCTACGACAACATGATCAATACTTTAAGTGAAGAGGAAAATACCATAAATGTTATAGTAGTAAAGGAGAAATTAAGAGAAGCATCATCAAATGTTGTCACCAGGGGGCAAGCTCCTAAAATTGTTTTATCAAACCAAGCTTCAACTTCATCATCAAAACAATATAACTTGGTTGATCAATTACAAAGAACTCCTGCTCAAATTTATATTATTGAGTTGCTCAAATTATCACCAACTCATAAAGATATCTTGGAGAAAGCCTTATTAGAAACCAATGTGCCTCTAAATTTGGAGGTAGACAAGTTTCAAAATATGTTGGGACACCTCATTGCACCCCATTGCTTATCATTTTCTGAGCAAGATGACATGTCCCTTAATCATCCTCAAAATTTGCCTTTGCACGTAGAAGTCTTGATTCATAAGCATAGGGTGAAAAGAGTCCTTATAGATGGAGGAGCCAGCTTAAACATTTGTACCCTTAGCCTAGTGAAAGCTCTAGGATTTTCTGAGGAGGCTATTGATCCAAAGAAAAAGATAACCATTAAGGCCTACGATGACAAAGAAAGAGCTTCAAAAGGGGTCATAGTACTACCCATAAGAGTTGGTCCCATGCAAAAAGAGACCATTTGTCAAGTGCTAGATTTAAAGTTGACCTACAATATCTTGTTAGGAAGGTCGCAGATCCATGAAATGTAGGTCGTTCCTTCTACTTATCACCAATGTTTAAAGTTTCCTTATCTAGGGAAGGAAATAATGGTAAGTGGGGACTTAAACCCTTTCCAATATTGTAACAACATCAAGCCTATCAATGATTCTTTAGTCCCGCACAATGCAAAAGGGTCTATACCTCATCAAATGGAGCAAGGGAAAAGTTCTAAAGACATCCCATTATTGAAGGGAAAAGAAAAGATAGAAAAGGAAGTTGTTATTGAAGACATACCAAAACTCACTAACCTAACTACATTGACTAAGGGAAAAGAAAAGGTTAGTGAGGATAATGTTATTGAAAAATTAAAAGAAGACCAAACCCAAGCTATTAAAGTATACACCAAAGAGGCTCACTACCAGAAAATGGACCAAATGATGAATAATTTTGATAAGTAATGCAAAATCAAGCAAAAAGGAGTAGGCAAATACTCCTTATCCATGATGGACTTACCCTTATCCCCTAAGTCCTATGGAAGACCCTCAAATCTACCCCATAAATATAATGATAATTTTGTGAGGGCAAGCACATCATCTGCCATGGATGAAGAAGACAATGAGATTCTAAACTGGTTATACAAAGATGAAGAATCAAGTGCCCATGTTAAACACATTCAAAATATAACCATTCCCACAAATCAATATGGGAAAGGGTTTCAAATCATGAAAAATATGGGGTACAAAGGTCAAGGACCTTTGGGCATGAGGAATGAAGGACTTGTTGAACCAATAGAAAGTACATGGCGGGATAGCAAGGAGAAGATAGGATTAGGGTATCTTGAACAAGGATACACCCAAAAACATCATCCTAAGGTCTATAGTCAGATATTGCAATTAGAATCTCATAGTGATGAAGATTCTAATGAGTCAGAATGGGATACATCATCTGATGAGTCATGTCATGACAAGGGTATTGATGTTATTCATACCTACACTTCTACCAAGGATAACGGACAAATAGCATAATCAAGTCCAAATCAAGCATCTAGTTCAAATCAAGTGGTCCTAAATGATGTACCAAGCATAGAAATAGAGATAAATCAATGGGTAGGTGAACCCTACGTACCTTCATGGAGACCTACTATAGAGGAATCAAACATTAGGTTTAATCCACATGACTTTTATCCAATGGAAACCTTAGAGGAGTCTAGTGACGAAGACTTTGATCCTACTTCTTTAGAACATTTAGAAGAGGCACATGTCATAGAATTGAATGATACAATGTATGAACCATCAAATGAGGTCTTATCTTTAAATCCTATTGAACCAAGCCTAAGTATTGACCCCTTAACTCTCATACACCCAGAATTAATCGAATGGGATTCTATGGAACCAACCACCCTCCCAACCTTTTTGAATGACAATGTGGTGTCCCAATATCTCAATGCAGTTGAACCTTCTTCTACTATGGAATATTAGGAAGAAATGATAAAGGGGAGTATCCAAACTTTCAATCCACGAAAAAATGAAAAAAAAATAAAATGAAAAAAGGAAAAGAATCAAGTGTTGAAAAATACGTTGTGGCAACATTATACCCAAAAGAAAAAGAAATAAAGGATGTTTCCAAAGGTGAAAACCCAATTGAGGCACCTCAGGAAGGAAGTTTGGATGCTCTACCAGAATATTATGAATAGAGATCTCCAATTTTGATCGAGCCTATAGAAAAGATAAACATTGGATCAGAAACTGAGCCAAAGATCATACACCTAGCGACATCCTTATCTAGTGAAGAAAGGAAAGAATTCATAAATTTTTTTAAGGAAAAGCAAATTAATTTTTCTTGGTCATATGATGATATGTCGAGATTGGATCCAAACTTGATTATGCATCACCTAAATATCAAAGAAGGAGTCAAACCAGTCAAACATAAGTTAAGGAATATGCATCCACATATAGCCTTGCTAGTAAAAGTGGAATTGGAAAAATTGCTAAAGGTGGGAATTATCAGAGCCATTGATTATGCACAATGGATTTCAAATATTGTACCAGTTTCAAAAGCAGATAAGTCCATCAGGATTTACATAGATTTTAGAGACTTAAATTTGGCATGCCCTAAAGATGACTTTCCTCTTCCAAGCATAAACGCCATTGTAGACTTAACAACGGGATATTCCATGTTTTCACTTTTGGATGGATTTAGTGGCTATAACCAGATCAAGATAGCACCCGAAGACCAAGATAAAACAACATTTACATGCGCATGGGGGACATTTTGCTGGAATGTTATGCCCTTTGGTCTAAAGAATGTCGGGGCAACATATCAATGGGCCATGACCACAATATTCCATGATATGATGCATAAGTTCATGGAAGATTACATAGATGACATATTAGAAAAATATCATTCAAGGGAGGAGCATCTACCAATTCTAGAGAAAATTTTTGACAGATTATAGCAATTCAAAGTAAGGCTCAATCCTAAAAAGTGTGCATTTGGGGTCCAATCTGGAAAACTACTAGGCTTCATTGTATCAGCAAAAGGAATAGAGGTGGATCATGCTAAAGTCAAGGCCATTATGGAGATGGAAGCACCTAAAAACATTAGCCAAATGAGGTCACTACAAGGGAGAATCTAGTCCATCGGGAGATTCATATCCCAACTAGCGAAAAAATGTTATAACTTCACCCAACTTTTGCATAAAGATACAATTTTCAAATGGGATAAGAAGTGTGAAGAAGCTTTTAACATATTGAAGAAATACCTCATGAACCCTCCAATCTTGATGCCACCTGTCAGAGGCAAGCCCTTGATCCTATATATTTCAGCAACGGAGAATTCATTGGGGGCACTTTTGGCACAAGAAGATGAAACATGCAAAGAAAAAGCAATATACTACATAAGTAGAACCTTAGTCAAATATGAGTTGAACTATACATTCATTGAAAGGGCATGTTTGGCTATGGTTTTTGCTTCCCAAAAATTGCACCATTATATGCTAGCTCATAAGATAAGACTCATTTCCAAGATAGATCCTTTGAAGTATCTACTTAGTAAAACAACATTAAATGGAAGGCTAGCCAAATGGGTCATGGTGTTGAGTGAATTCGACATTGAGTATGTAGACCACAAATCTATCAAAGGGAAAGTCATTACTGACCAATTAGCATAAGCACCACTACAAGATGATCATCCCATTCAAGTAGAATTCTTGGATTCATAGATTGTGAATGTTGAAGCAAAGACATGGCAACTGTATGTTGATGGTTCATACACTCAGTATGGATTAGGAGCAGGCATACTTCTAATCACCCCTCAAGGATCTATGATTCCAAAGTCCTATAAATTGCTATTTACATGCACCAATAACATAGCAGAATATGAAGCCTTGGTTATTGGAATCAAGTTGGCATTAGAGTGGAAGGTGACAGAACTAAAGGTTTATGGAGACTCACAATTAGTCATTAATCAGGTTAATGAAGAATATCAAACGAAAGATGACAAGTTGGTACCTTATAAAAACATGGTGGAAAATCTTAAGAAGTACTTCATTCTTATTACATTTGAACAAGTGCCTAGAGAAAATAACAAAGCAGCAGATGCAATGGCAACTTTGGCATCACTTCTACAAATGTCGGATCAAAGCGCCAAATACAAATTCCTGGTAGAAGAAGTGGAACAACCACCATTTGACCCTATCCATCCTTATACCATTTGCTTGCTAACTACACATGAATCACCTTGGTATGGACCTATTTACACTTACTTAAAAGATCAAATCCTACCCATAGACCAAACTAGGATTCAAAAGAAAAGCTTCATTCGTCAAGCCTCCCGATATACCATAATTTCTGAAACATTGTATCGTAAGAGTCTAGATGGAATGCTCTTTAGATATCTATAAGAAGATGAATAAAATGTAGCCTTGTGAGAAATCCATGAGGGAATCTGTGGGTTACATTCGAATGGATTAACCCTAGGTAAGAAACTTCTTAGGATAGGATATTTTTGGCCTACGATGGAGAAAGACGCTTGTAACTTTGCCAAAACTTGTAGAAAGTGTCAATTCCATGGAAAATTGATACATGTGCCCACACAAGAGCTTCATCCAATGACAACACCTTGGTCATTCTATCAATGGGGTCTAGATTTAATAGGAATGATTTATCCACCCTCCTCGAATGGTCATAAATTCATCATCACGACAACGGAGTACTTTACCAAATGGGTGGAAGTTGTACCCTTATCAACTACAATGGGAAATCATATATCTTTGTTTATCCTAAATCACATCATTTGTAGATATGGCATACCTCATGGCATCATAATGGATAATGCAAAGCACTTAAAAAATAAAGACCTAAAGGAGTTATGCACAAAATTCCACATGATCCATCATTCTTCATCAATATATTACCCTCAAGGTAATGGACATGCCGAAGCAACAAATAAAAACATCTTGAAGATATTGAAGAGAACGGAGTGGAAAATTTAGGTAGAGATTGGCACATAAAAATAAACCCAACCTTATGGGCTTATAGGACAAGCATAAGAATGCCAACAGGAGCTACACCCTTTTCCTTAGTCTTTGGAATAGAAGCAGTTTTACCTTTAGAGGTAGAACTTCCATCCTTAAGGGTATCTCTTTATGGTTTTATAAGTGAGGAAGACTATAGAGTTGCTAGGCTACATGAACTAGAACTCCTAGATGAGAAACAACAACAAGCATTTGATAATTTGAAGGTATATCAAAATAGAATGTCAAGGACTTATAACAAGCATATCAAGTCAAGAACATTTCAAATAGGTGACCTAGTTTTGCAAGAGAATCCCAAGAATCAAGAAGAAAGGGAAAATGGGAAGCAAACTGGTTAGGACCATTTATCATTACTTCTTCTTTTGGGACCGGCACCTACAAATTAGCGGATTGTGATGGAGAAGAATTATCAATAACATACATCTAAAGAGGTTCTATACATGAAGTAGATGAAAGAGTATAAAGAGTAACAGAAATCAGATGGAAAGCATCATATTTATTATGCATAGTCAAAAGAGATATTGAAAATACCAAAAATAATTACAAAACATAAAAATAAACAAATCAGAAAAGCAGAAAAGATAAAAAACAGTGGAAAATTGAGCATGAAGAAAGCCAAAAACATTCATATATAATCCTCAAAGAGATGTTGTCTTGGTGAAAACCTAGAAAATAGGCACCTTGATGATATGAAAAAAATAAAATTGAAAAAAGAAAAATACAAAAAAATAAAAAAGAGAAAAAGTGCCTTGGTGAAAACCTAGCAAATAGGCGCCTTGGTAGCAAAAAAAGAGAAAAGCTTTAAAAATTAAAAAAAAAGCAAGATCCATTTAATTGGTGAAAACCTAGTAAACAAGTGCCATTGAAAGTCCAAGTCAGTCGCACACCTAGAAGGTCACCTTGTAAATATTGCATTCGCCAGCATTTGTATATATTGCATAATAAAACCCCACAGTTGCATTTGCAAGTACCTCAAGATTTTGGTCACCTAATCTACAAATTGTCCTAAGTCCCACAAATGAAATTATATCAAACTGGGGGCAATCTACTCAAAAGGAGGAAGGATTCATCAAAGCAAACCTTATTCAATCATAGAATCAATTCATCCAAATGAAAGTGGAACACTTAATCAAATCTTCATTCTAATCCAATTTGAACCAAATGCAAAATTTGATCCAAGACCTTACATGGCCTTATCTTTATCAGGATTAAAAGTATGAAATGGATGGAACTGCACTTGAAATATGGATTTGAAAAACATTGCAATTTTTTTTCTAAGTGTTCACTTGATTGATGAAATCATGTGTTTCTAGCGAATCGATGAAAGTTTTAAACTAGACAAGCTATGATGAAAGGATGATATTTTTGGTTGATTTCTAAATGACTGTCTTAAAATCAAAGTTTTAAATCATATATAATTTTTCTAAGGATGTGATCATCAAAGAATCATCGAGGACTTGTACATAGGATAAAACTGGGATTTCTGCTTGTTTACACAAAAGGATACCTTGGCTATTTTGATCTTCAATATCATAATACCAAACTCCAGTTGCAACATAGAATCTGACAAAATTGGTATTCGCACTCTCATGATTGGCTTCAATCAGTGATAGTCATACCAGAAAGACATGGGAAAGCAAAGAAAGAGGTGCAAAAAGTATTCATATCATCATAGTTGAACTAGTGATGGTTGTACTAAATGGGATTCCAAAATCGATCAATGATGATTATAAGCTCCAAATTTTTGAATAATGACAATTAGTTGCATACATCTTAGATTAAATGTATTTAATATATTTTTCCTTTCTTAGCTTAATTTGCAAAAGGAAAAGAAAAAGGGGGTGTAGTCAAATAAAAAATCAAAAGAATCATCAAAAAATAACTATATATGATTGAGTGTGTTGGAAATTAAAAAACAAATAAAAAACAAAGTGCATTTCATTAGTTCACTTGCATTGATTAAAGTTGCATTAAGTCATCTTCATCAAACCTTGCATTCATTCAAGTGTGTCCAACATTTGAATCATTAAGTTCATTGCGTTAGATTGCATATATCATTAAAATATATTTACATTACATTAACTTGTATTATCATTAGATTGCATCCATTTAAATTTCATTAAGTTCATTAATTATCATTAGATTGCATTCATCTCATTTAAGGTGCATTCTTAAGTATCGATCCATTAAGTGCATTACATTAGTTAGTTAAACATTCATTGCATCCATTAAAGATCATTCGTCATTAAAGGCATATCATTAAGTGAAACATGGCATTATTCATTAAAGTTCATTAGAGGACATTCATGATAAGTATCATCCATCCATATCACATATAACATTTAGAATCATTAATCATTAAAAGCTCAGGGTCATTGCATCATTACATAGATCCATCACATTTGCATATCAAAAGAAAGACATCCATTAGATCCATTATTCATCATCCATCTAACATCCTACATGTATACATTACATACATTCACAATATCATTAATCATTAAATCATTGCATTACATTCATCTATTCTAAGTCATACATAAGACAATCATTTAAGCATCAATAGAACATAGGCATACATTTGAAAAATTGCATTTGAAAAGCATAAGACAAAGCATATAGGAGATAGAATCATCTAGATCTGCATATCATGCAAAAACCAGAAAAAGAGATCCAACACATCATGACATCATATACAGTAAAATATATCAAAAAGAATCAAAGTTTATGGTACCATCATCATAAAATGAGTAGAATATCAAAGTCCATCAAATGATCATAAATGCAATATTTGAACATCAATGTCCATCAAAGTATCAAAGTATCAACATAAACATCAACAAATAAAAATGATACAATAATGAGTCCAATGTCTTGATAACAACAAATAAATGAGATCATGTATATCAAATGGAATAATTAGAAATATCTCAAAGAGCCAAACCACTAGCACCATCAGGACTAGGAGCACTATCTGGAGGACAACTCGAGCTCGCCTGTAAACTCTGCTGACTCATAGCAGCCATGAAGGTCTGCATCATCAAACTCAACTGAGTAACCTGTTGCTGCATCGCTGACATTTGAGTCTGAAGAGATATAACATCGAATGCTAAAGCTGGGGCAGGACCCTATGGTGGAGGCATGGATGAAGAAGACATTGAAGAAGATGGATCTCCCAATGATGGAACAAAGCCAGAAGAAGAAGGACGTGCTGATGAAGATGGCATCAAAGCAAAAGTAGAAGCAGAAGCAGAAGCATGTGTCTGTGGGATAACTAGTTGTATACTTTGCTAAATAGGAGGACCCCGTGCCTGATCAAGAAAAACCTAAACCACATGTGCCTTAACCTCTCTCTCTCTCGCCTGACTCTAGGTCTATTTGCTGGATCTTTAGAAACATGATGTAATAATCTATCCACACGATGACCCCTCACCTGATCATCACCCCTAGGAGGAATAGGAGCAGTAGTAATCACTGGAATACAAATTCTACTTGCTCTAGCTCCTCGACAACCACATCGTCCACGCCATCCCCTAATCCTATCACCACCATCTCTATCATCCTCTCCACCATCATCATCACCACCATCTCTTGCATCACCATCATCTCCATCTAATATAGCTCATGAATGGCAGGAACTCTCTTTGCAGGATTAATGAATCTAGGAAAAGGATATCGATGTAGCCAAGCAACATACTCATCAGTAATACCAGCATCCATGATGTGTGATCTAGCAGACCAAGGATGATACCCAATATCTTGGATCTCTCGCATAGTTGTCCCATAATCCACACAGGGACCCCATAATGATCTCTCGGTCTGCACCCGAGCATACATAGCTACTCCCTGTGGCATATCCTATGTGTGCCCATACTGATACAGAACTCATCGGAAGCAGAACCTCTCAATGAATTATGTGGAACACTCGATCATCCATCAGGGGTAGAGCATGTAAGGTAGATCAAAATCGTTCGTAGGCCAAGCCTCACAACCAATATAGGGCCTCCACACAACAATGTCCATCTCATCAATAACACACCACCAGTAATCTAGTTTACCCATGTGGATTTGGATAATAATACCCTCGTACATCCAAGCAAACGGCCAACCTGGCTGACAATCTTGTGTTGTAATAGGATGTGTCACTGGGATATGCTCTCAGGTCCAAAGTTGTACAAGGATAGCTCTTGTAGTAAGTGTGGAGGAACGTCTATAAACCACTATGTGTAACTCATGGTATAGTTGAGCCAAGACACAGGAATCCCAATCAAAGCAATTAGGATGTGCCATCAGATCTTCAAGGATAGGACCCCAACCGAAAACAAACCCATACCCGCATCTATTAGGAAGTAAGAATTCGCCAATCAAGGTGCCCAATACAGCTGGCAATATAAGAAATGAAACAAACTGTGCCCACTGGATGTGAGCGTCACCAATGGTAGGATCACCAAAAACCCATCGACATGCAGATCCATCATAGAGGGAATCCTAATACACCTGCTCACCATGAGTAGGTAAATGGAGGATATGATATACATCCTCAAGAGTAATGGTCATCTCCCCTAGTGGCAAGTGGAAAGTATTATGGTCTGAGTGCCAATGCTCATCCATAGCAGTGATAAGACCCCGATTCACTTGGAATCAAGGAAGATGCAACAAGAAAGACAAGCCACAGAGACTAATATGGCGACAATCCATCGCACTTAGATCATGAATCATACTCCATGATAAGGGATAAGCACCACGAATACCCAATGACTTAAGGACAACCTGCAAAAAGTAAGTTCAATTACATCATAATTAAAATCAATTATTATTTGGATCAATCTAAGTCAATAAAAATTTTAAAAATATCAAACCACAATCAATTTTCATGTTTCTACTCAGATAGAACGGGAAATTTATCATCACCCATCATCTGAATCTAGATTGACGAAAAATATTCAAATCATGACTGACTCATACTGACATCTTACAATTTGCTATAAAATGTCAAGTTCATTATCTTAACCTATCATCTTATCAATGACATCGATAAAATTGCAAAGTGGACTTAGTCGATTAAAAATCATTTCTAGCAAGGTGAAAGCGCTATTTGAGGCTTTAAAAGTGCCAAAATGTAAAAGCATTGTTTAAATGTGTAAACACGCTATTTAATGGATTAAAAGCACATTTTGGGGCAAAAGCACCGAAATAATTTGAAAGCGTAATTAAAAAGATCATAAGCGTTGTTTAAATTGGCAAAAGTGAAGAAAGGAGCAAAAGCATTATTTAACATGGCAAAAGCGGATTAGGGCCTAAAACTGGCGAGCATAGGTGCACTTTCAGAATGCGAAAGTGTTGTTTAAAGTTGCGGAAGCACAACTTGGAGGGTGAAACCATGGTTTAATTATGCAAAAGTGCTATTTGAATTTTAAAAAAGGAAAAAAAGAGGGTTTCTATAGGGAAAATTCAAATTTCTTGGAATTAAATGCATGAATCAACAAAACAAAGAAGTTCAGGCACTCACTGGTGGTCCATAGCTAGGTGGAAGCTAATAATGATGACCTCGCTCAAATCTATGCTCACGAATGGGGATTGACATCGTCCAAAGTCAACAGAGTTCAGAGAGAAAAAAGAAGTGAAAAGTAAAAGTGAAAATGAATAGTGAAAAGGAGTTTTTACCCCTTTATATAGCCCATTTGACCTAAAAAGGGTATCTTTGACCTATAAAGAGGAATCTTTTACCACAATTGACCTAAGAACTCAAATTTTCCATCAAATCAGCCAAAACAGGGGCATTTGTCATCAAACATATGTAAAAACAATATCATAAATGAAATCAAAATTTATTATAAATTGACCTAAATAGTCAAAATTTTCAAACATTGATCAAATTTTATTTCATTTTCGAGGGGGCATACCATCAGATAATCAGCATCAACATCATCATCGAATCAGGAGATCGATCATCAAATTAGAGCGCAAGATTTTATCAAATTTTTTTTCGTAAAACAATTGAATGGGGCATCACATCATAATCAATCATTAAATCAGGTATCACATTAGAATCTTTCATCGAATCAAGCATCATATCAAGGATCAATCATGAGAATGATCATCATAACTACATCAAGAGTATTCAATCAATCAGAACTACATCAATCTCATATCAGATATCAAGAATCAATCATCGAGTAATATCAAACGAACATCAAAGATCGACCATTGACAGAATTAGGACCTATCATCAAGAAGATCAGAGTATTCTTTGAATCAACATGCTTCACATGTCAACTCAAAGAGGGGCATTTGTAATCACCTGAAAATGGACAAAGACAATTAAGTAATAAGTCAAGATAAATCAAGTACAAAATCAAAGCAATTGAATTAAATCAAATATTTAGCCAATCAAAATTAAAATCAAGCTTTAATTCAAGGTAAATCAAAATTGAGAGCATTTTAATCAAGTGAAATCAAATCGATGTGCAATTAATTCTATTAATTGTATAATTTTTAATTAAATCAAATTCAACCCATTCAAGGGGTACATGGCTAAATAAATCAATTAAAATCATTTAATAAATCCTAATTTCTCTCAACAACCCAAAAGGGGAGGGAATTCAATCAACCAATAGGATTTGAGAGATGCATTCACACGGATCAAGCCAAATTCAATCTCAATCACTCAAAGTGAAAGAGCATCTTGTCCATTCATCTTGTCTACTTGTCCTAAGCTTTGAGAACATAAACTTTGTGGTGTCTTCAAAAGGTGGAACCAAAGACTCAACTCAAGCTTAATCATGATCAACACAACTACACCCCCTACCCTTGCATAAATCTATAAAAGGAAGACCAAAATCAATCATAATTCATAACCACACATCTAAGAATTGCATAGAACCTCTTGCATTTTATAGCTAGAAAGGCAAATTAAGGCTAATTAGTTGTATTTCATTTGGAATTGAACAATTATCTTGTTTATCATATCATTTCTCATTCTAGGACTGTCATTAATGGTAGCTTGTTGAGAGCTTCACATTAACACTCTTAGATAGAGATCCATAGGATGCTTAATTGTGCTTTATTTGCTAAATAGAGTATTAATTATGGTTTATTTAGTCTCTATTGTAATACCCCAAAAATGGGTTATAGGTTCATTAACCTCCTATATCTTCAAATCGAACGAAATCAACACCAAAGTCCTAACCAAAGGCATATCTGCACATCAGTTTATCAAAAATTGATTTTATCTTAATTCTGCATTGGGGAATATTCCTAATTATCTTTAATTGAATATTATTTGGCGATAAATCTCATTTATCCTAAAGTTTTTTATTACGGTAAAAATAGGTTTTGAAGGGGCCCTAAAACCCTTTAACAATATAGAAGTGAGATAAGCATGAAGACCCAAAGAACAACTAGCTGCCCCAAAGAAGGAAGCAGACTAGAAAGGGACAAATCCCAGATATTCAATAAACACCTACACCACAAAAAGCAAAAAATGCTCGAAGAAAAATAGAGAAGATAAGGCCACTGGCACCAAGATCAAGACATAGTCTTCAGAAAGCCCTCGGAGTCCTCCAGCTAGGCCTGCATGATCTTAACATTATCTTTCAGCCTCTGAATGTCCTGATCATCAATCTTGAGCTTCTTTTTAGTATTAGACCTAGTTCTGGGGCCAGGTCCCATCTGCTGACTAGGATCAATCAGGTCAATTTTGTCACTCAGGGGGGCGTCTTTGTTTCCTTCCAGGATTTTGTTGAGAGTGTTCAGGTTCTCTAGAGTAGACTTCATTACTATATTAGCCAGGCCAAGCAAATATTTTAACATATCCTCATTCTTGCTAGTCTTCTCCTGATTAGGGATCATGGCTATCTCAACGGATTTTTTAATTTTATCATCCAGTTCAGAATCGTAATCAAGAACACTGGCATTAGCATTGAGAGAAATCTCCTTTCTGATATTATCAACCATTTCCTCAATAATAGAATTCTTGTTTTCCAGTTTGATACATCTGTTCTTCAGCTCAACCAAATCATTCTGAACCCATTTGTCCAGATTATAACTGTAGATTAATTGAATATGTTGAATATTTAATTAATTAATTTAATTCTGCCACTTGATCATTTGATTAGATATAATTATATTTATTCTTAAATTATATTATTTAATTTTGACAATAAATAAAAAATCCTATGCATAATTGATTAAATTCTTATTTGATTAATTAAATCAAGTTGTCAATATTTAATAATATAGTTTTGAATAAAAGTTTGATTAAATAATTGATCAACCCATAAATCAGTTATTTTAGTTCAAAAATCAGTTAAGTTGAGAATAAATCACTTTATTTATTAAATTAATTCATATTAAATCATGCACAATTAGAAAAGCAGTTAACTTTAAATCAACTTTCAATTTCAATTTGTTAACTTTCTAAACTCAACATATGATGATGAGTTGAAAAAGAGAACTAAACTCTATTTTGAGATAAAAACTGATTTTGCATGATTTTATGAGTTAATTAATTCTAATTTCTTGTTAACTCAAAAGTCAACCCGAGTTTATCAAGAGTGATTTATGGCTTTTCTCAATGCATCCTCGAGCCCTGGATTTCTATAAAATCAAGGCTCAGCTCTTCACAATTACACATCTCTCGAATTTGCACAAATACTCTAGCAAAATTGCATCTGAAAAATCAAGCACTTGCGATAGGTGATTTTGTGAGATCTTTCATTGTTTTTCATAGCTTTGTATCCATTTCCATATCATTTGCATATCATTGTTAGAATAATCTACACATCAATTTCATTCATTCTAGATGTTATCATCTTATTGCATCAAAAATCCAAAAAAAAAAGATTAATCTGCATTCATATCTTGTTTCTTTCATTTGCATTCAAATCCTTTGTTTAGGTGTTGCATTGTCACTGATCTCGGTCTAATATGAGAATACCATACTCGCACCTACTAGAAGGCAGTAAATCACTTGGTTAGCATAGTTTCATTTATTTGCAGATTTTGATTTTGCTAACCTCTAATGTTTTACTGAAGTGTTGTGTCTCCAACTAGGTACAATTTTCACACACACATTTCTGGCACCCACCGTGGGGCCCTGAAATAGGTTTCCATTTCTTTTTGATCAATTTTCTATCATTTTTCTTTCAAAACTGTGATTTTTACTTTATGTCTGTACATTTTTTGTACGACATTTGACAGATTGTCGTACCAGGACCCCCTGTTTGTTGTACGATAGACAACAATATGAAGTGTTGTGCCAACTGTATGTAGATTGTCATATGAGTTTTTGAAAAAGTCATGTGCATGCTGACCCACTATCATTTCATGCTTGAACTATCGTACGATCAGCAGTCCATTGTCATACGAGTTTTGGTGCCAAAATTTCATTTTTTGATAGTAGAATTGCAAAAATAGTCATTTCAGATTTGATTTCAGATTTTGACAGCTAACCCTAACGATTGATATATGTTGTTTCTAATCTCTTTGCTCACGGGATCGCTCAACATAGCTAAAAATAGGTAAAAATATACTAAGCGCGTTGCGAAGGAACTCAGGTATTATGTTACATCTGATAACACTTCAATTTGGGATATAAAATGAACTCTCACATGTTAAGCTTGTGTGCCTTTCCAACTTTCATAATTCACACTTCAATTTTGGGCTATAAAACAAACATAGATTTTCTTTTTGCATATCTGTTGCACATAGTAATTAGGCCCTATGAACACTATTTGTGGATGATCTTGAGAGAGTGGGCTTCATTCACTTGTTTTGCATGCGAAGCTCTTCTTGATGATAGATCCCCTTGTAGGTAGGGAGGATACTGTGGTTATCTCACGTTCACTTGGTTTGGTCCTCAACTTTGATCAGTGTGTTCTCTCTTGGTCCCACTTAAAGAGCTTGGTAGACATTGTTGTTGACATCACAAATCTTGGTGAAGTAATTTCAATCTTAGCATGTCAAAGAATCTATTTGTTGTGTTTAGGTAAAAGTGAAAAGGCTATAGGACTATGCTCTACTCCATTTTTGGGTAGTATCAGAAACTCAAATCCTTGAATCTAGACCAAGTCCCCATGTGGTATCTTTTGTGAGTCACCTTTAGAGAGGGTTAACCGTAGTGGACATTTCCTTTATTGGGCCAACCACATGGATGAAACCTCAAGCGGTAATAGACATTTTCATCGTGGTAGCAATAGCTATTATATAAATGTCTTTGTGGAAGAAATTGCCACAAGTGTGGTCTCTTGTTGGGCTGTCAGATCTCCCTAACAGCTCCTGATTGATTAAATTCTCAGACTGTGTCAAAACCCCAATGTGCCTGGATTGGAGTTCACCCTCTTGAGATCACAAAAGTTGCAGAGTCAGACCATTACTAAAAACCTTAGCGAGGCCAATTTTTCATTTTCTATGACTATGTGCGTTATTGAAAAACTTTTGAGAACATACACAAGTAGCATTCATAGGGATTAGCATAATAAGTCACTATTGCTTGTTCATGTGCAAGGTTGCTTTTTCCCTTGTTCATTTTTTTAAGACAATTGCTTGCTTCTCTTGCTTGTTGTTTTGCATGCTTGATATCTACTTGGTTACTTGAAACGAATGAACCCAAAATGAACTATTGCATAGATCATCAAACCTGGACAGAAAACTTTGCAAACAATCTGAAACTGAAAAATTGCAAATCTGAAGAAAAAAATCCTTTATGGAGTCAAAAGTCATCCCACAGCCTTAGAAAGTCATACGAGTTTTGCCCAAAAGTCATTTCAGAACCCCCAGATTGTCATACAGGAGCCTGTACATTGTCATATGAGTTTTGTCTCAAAGTCAAGCAAAATCAAAACCTTGGTGTCAATTATCGTACGTGTTTTGTCAAAAGTCATGCCAGAGCCAACCTAGATTCGTAGGAGCCTAGAGAAACTCATATCAGAAATTTGAAAAGTTGCCAGAAAACTCTAGAATTTGTCAGAAATCTAGTTTTTACAACCTACTTCCAGATTCTATCAGAAAATTCACTGTGTCAGGAACATAGCAAAAACCAGAAGAATCCAATCATTTTCCAAAAGTGGTCTCTTGAGTTTTGATCTAGCCTTCTGATCTATCGATCTGAATCTCGTCCATCTTGTGTTAAATCTTTTCAATCATCTTCAATTCAATCTTCATAAAAAATGGCTAAGTGTTGCGAGCTCGTGTCTGTCATCTTTGGGGCATATACCCATACATCTAGGGCACAGTATCCTTCATTTACATCCAAATCAATCTTCAACCAATCCAATCTTGACTAGGTTGTGTCATTCAATCTTCTTGAATCAAGTCATTCTTTAATTGTCCAAATCTTGCTCTTTTGCTTCACCTAAGGTTAACGGTGGAAACTAGAGCTTCCTCACAAAGAAAACAAGGAGAACAACCCAAATTCTCCTCAGCAACATCTTCTATGATTGCTCAGACATTTCATCAACCCTACAACACTACTAAATTTGGAGAAAATGCTCTTGGCAATCTTTTCTTGAAAGGTGATTATGTCACCCCTCCTACATCAATCCACGTAGGTAATCAACCAACCCCACCTCAAACAAGCCATGGTAGCCCTCATAATAACATAATGTCTCAAGGAGGAGGAAACCAAGGATCCCAAGGTAATCACTCCAATCATAGAGGAGATGTCGAACCAACACCCTCTGAAATTGCCCAATATCAAAATGATGATAACTTCAAGAGAATGATGAAACACTTCTTGGAGGAAGACAAAGAGGCATACTTCCTAGAGTTAGCTCAACAAGGAGCTAAACTTCCTCCAAACTTTAATGTTGAAGATATCATCACACATGAGGAAGAAAATCCTATCACAACCATGATGAAATAGATGCATGCCATGAAAGTCAAGCTCAACAAGCTATAAAAAGAGAAGGAACCTAAGGAGTTCTCCATGGAGGCCCTATGCCCTTTTCCATTTGATAAATACTTGTACATGCCACCATTCCTAAAAAGAGTGGAAATGCCCAAATATGACAAGTACGATGGAAACTCTGATCCCCAAGATCATGTCAGAGAATTTTGTACTCAATCCATGGAGTTCAAGCATGAACCAACCTACTTAATGCATATTTTCCCACGATCTCTAGGAGGAGCAGCCATTCATTGGTTCTCAAAAATGCCTCCAACAATCAAGACCTTTGAGGAGTTAATCAAGCTTTTTTATCAACAATACTCCTACAACATCAAACATCTGGTCACTATGATCAACATTTGTAATATGAAACAATATCCAAGAGAACCATTCCTGACTTTCCTCAAATAATGGAGGAAGAAGTTTTCTCTATATGCTAGACTCATTCCAGAAATAGAGAAGCTGGAAATTTTCATCAATAATCTTGTTCCAGAGATCAACTACCCTTTACAAATGCAAGATCACACATCCTTTGATAATATGGTAGACAATGCAATCAAAATTGAGAAAGTACTTGTGAAAAAAGAAGACATATCACTCCAAAAAGAGAAGTATGAATCTGGATTTAATTCCAAAGACAAGAACAAAAATTGGAACAAGAATAAAGGCATCGTCACGGATGGCATTGTTGACAATGTCTATAACCCATCCAAGGCACCCACTTTCAATCTTACTATTGGTACTCAAGCCATCAAAGTCTTAGAGGTAAAAGAAATAGAATCAAACAAGAAGCCATTTGACTACAAACCTTGGGCTACATATCCTAAACGCATATTTACTCCTCTTGGAGAATCCTTAGAGTCCGCCATGAAAACTCTATTGGCCAAAAAAATCATCACATTGCCTGAGATCTGACCATTTGATCCTGAACCTGAACCAAAATGGTGGAAATAGACCGATTTCTATGATTTCCATCACAACAAGGGTCATAAAACCAATAACTGCATACACTTGAAGCATCTCATACAAGACAAGATTGATAATGGAGAAATTGTAATTGATAATCATAAGAGTAATAATGATCATACGACATTCACAGAACCATTTTCGAAACATGGTTAAGGAGATTCATCTTCTCAGCCTAACATGGCTACTAAAGTCAATTATACTTACTCCAGAAATAATGTTGTCATAAGCATGGTCATCACCATTGTGCGAAAAGATAGAGATAATCAATCAGCAAATGCAATTACTCAATCACAAGCTCAGGCGCATCTACAAGGACAAAATTCAGATTCATCAAAAGTCCCTAAGATGCCTTTTAATCTCTCATCTACTTCTAAATAGAGGGCTACCTCTAAATCTTCAAATCCTAAAGATACGAGGCCAACATCATACAATATTATCCAACAACTCCAACATACAAATGCAAAAATATCCATGTTTGAGTTGCTTCGGATATCTCCTGCTCATAGGGCTATTCTGGATAAAGCTCTGCTCGGTTCCAATGTTCCTAACAATCTTGATCTAGATAGATTCTAGACTATGGTTGGTCATCTAACATCACCCCAGTATATCTCCTTTTTAGAGGAAGATGATAATTCATTGAGTCATCCGCATAACCAGTCCTTGCATATTGAGGTCTTGATCCAAAACTGTCGAGTCAAACGCGTGTTGATAGATGGTGGCACTAGTTTAAACATTTGTTCTTACAACTTGATCATACAATTGGGATTATCAGAAGCTTCCATTGATCCTAAAAAGAAGATAACTATCAAGGCATATGATGAAAAAGAGAGAGCTTCCAAAGGAATAATTGTCTTACCTATCAGGACAGGCCCAGTTATCAGAGACATCGCATGTCAAGTTCTAGATCTACCTTTGGCTTACAACATTCTCCTAGGGAGACCCTAGATACATGAAATGTGAGCTATTCCTTCCACATACCATCAATGTGTGAAATTTCCTTATGAGGGAGTAGAGGCAACCATTCCAGCCAACATATCTACAACTTGCAATGCATTAAAAGAAAGTGCTGACAAACTTGTTATGAATAACGGAGAATCTTCCACTAAGAAAACAAATGTTGCATCTATATCCAAGATGGAAGACATTGCAAAAGAATTCAAAATCAAAGACAATGGCATGGGAGAATATACTATGGAACCATTCCTATCTCTAACATCCTTCCCCATCTCGCCTAAATCTTATGGACAATCTTTGAAACAACCAACACCAAAATCTAAAGAACCTCAAGTTATCTACAATGGAATTTTTGTTCTAGAACAAGTGTCCAAACAATAATTTGAAGAGAATGAAGTTGTGCTTGCATGGCTATACAAATATGAGTCTCAATCCAAAACTGTTCAAGCATGTGACTCTAAAACACTGAAATTTCCTTCTAAGTCATACGGGCCAGGAGATAAACTAATAGCTAAAATGGGATATCTTGGTAAAGGACCTCTAGGAGTATGAGGTAAAGGTCTCATGGCACCCATTGCACATGTGGGTTGACCAAAAAAAGATACTACAGGCCTCGGCAATCGAAAGAAACCTTTTTATCTCAAAAGTAGCTCCTCTCATGTGATAGAACAGATCAAACTAGAAGAGGCCAACAACGAAGAAGAAGATGACAAACAATCAGATGGTGATGATTTAGATAGCTCTGAACTTATTCCTTATGAACGCTTATCTCAAGAAATCCTAGATCTTCTCAAAGCTGAAGATGAGCCAATAAAAAGAATCAATGTAGTAGAAAAATAAGAACCTACTATGGAATAAAAGACAGATGCACCACAAGAACCAACTGATCTTGAAAAAAACCACATAGACAAGGAGGAAGGTGGTAGCTAGCTATTCTGAAATAGATTCCCATGAGTATGAATTCAAATCAAAATCTGAAGGTAACCCTTCTTGGGGTATCCATCCCGACTTTACACATGTTCTTAGATTTCCTAGAGGTCCAAAATAAGAAGATGAATCCAATGACTATGAATGGGGAGTCATTCCAGAAGAAGATGAACTCATCACAGAGAAACATGTTGATGTCATTCACCAATGTGCACCTACACCCAATGTAAGTCTAGAGAAAAGTACTGAACTTAACGATGTTAGGAATAAGGTGTCTCAACCTTGGATAATTCCTATTCTTATTATTTGTTTTTATAAAATGTATTTCTTGCAAATAATGTTGATGTGTCAGCATCTTGAATTGTGTGTAAGGAGATCATGGCTAAAACGGTTATGACGGATTCCTATGACACGTAAGAGCTATGTCAGGAAGTTTCAATGATAGGTGAAGACATGTGGCAACTGATAAATTTGAGTACTGTACACTCTTCCCCAATCGTGGGGTTCCTATTTTCTCAGAGAATGGTAAAACCCTAATACGGTTATCTTTGGGAGTAGCCCTAAAAAGTGAAGCGCATGATATACGCTTTTTTAGGGTTGCGAAGAGATATGATGCGAGTGTATTGTTGGAATGTTTTATGCTACCGTGATTTGTCTTCAAGGGTTTAGAAATCTTCTGAAAGAACTTGCATTGCAAGTGTATTGTAAGCTGTAATAGTTTTGATCAATACATTGTGCAGGTTTTGGAGTGCTGGGGTTTCTACCGAAAGGTTTCCCCAGGGTATATCATTGTGTCATTCTCTATTTTTTTGTATGTATGGTATGTGGTTGCAATATCTTTGTTAAAGTAGTTAATGAATCTGAAATTGTAAGGATTTAAAAGAATTTGCACAATACTCTCCTATAGAGATTAGCGTAGGAAGCTGTTTCTGCACCTGAGTTTCCTTACAAGTGGTATCAGCGCTTGATCAACTTTTGATCCTAGTTGTTGGGTAGGGTTTTTTGAGCTAATCTCAAGTTTGAGTGGGAGTTTTTTACATGTTGGAAGATCGTGACCTATGGGAAGCAACTTCAAATGCTACAAGACCAGCAACTATAGCTCAAGCAGATTGGGATATCAAAGACCGTAAAGCTAAGGGTCTCATAAGACTCTGTTTAACCGATGCAGTTCTTCTGAATGTTCTAGATGAGAAAACCGCAAATAGTTTGTGGGAAAGACTTGCGGCCGTGTATTAGGCCAAATATCTGGTGAATAAGTTATTCCTGAGGAAGAAGTTGTACTCTCTACGAATGGAGGAAGGTGGATCCTTAACATATCATTTAAATGCATTTAATCTGCTGGCTGCATAGTTGACATCAACTGGTGTCAAGTTAGAGGAGGAGGATTGTTGCTACACACTTTTGTGTTCTTTACCGGATTCATGGGACCGTCTTTTGATGGCTCTCAGAAGCACGTTAGTCACCTTCAAAATGGATGATGTGGTGTCTTTGCTGCTATCAGAGGAGATGCAGAGAAAGACTTCCGTTTCGAAAAAAGAAGCCCTTGCTGTTCGTGGGAGATCCACTGAAAGAGGGAAGAAAAATGACAATAAGTCTGACAATAAGGGTAGATCCAAATCCCATGGGAAGTCAAAGACTTCCAATAAGTCCAAGGCAAAATGTTGGAACTGTGATAAATCTGGGCACTTCCGTAAAGACTGCAAAAAGCCGAAGAAGAAGAAGAAAGGTTCGGATTCAGCTTTAGAAAGATCTCAAGAAGATGGTGATGCATTCATCGTAGCTTTGGTAGCCCATGCATCTGATGATGTTTGGTTGGTTGAATCGGGTGCATCTTTTCACATGACCTCTCATCGAAACTGGTTCTCAAAATATGAAGAGTTTGATGGTGGAAAGGTGTACTTGGGTGATGATTCTCACCTAAAGATAGTTGGACGCGGAAGGGTCACTATCAAATTTCCTGATGGATGAGTAAAGGGAATCAACAGAGTTATGCACATTCCAGGTTTGGCATGAAACCTATTATCTGTAAGTATGCTGAATGATGTAGGTGTGCAAGTTGTTTTTTTGAAAGAAGGATGCAAGATGATGAGAGGATCAATAGTGCTTGCAAGGGGTACTAGGAGAGGTACCTTATTTCAGCTAGATACATGTATTCCTCTATGTAATAGTTCTTCATCCTCACCATCTGAACAAGCAGTGAAGAAGTCTGTGGCTATTGGTTCCGATGGTAGTGCAAACACTTTGGAAGGTAAGCTTCCTGTAGAAAAGACAATGTTGTGGCATATGAGATTTGGCCACATTGGTGAAAAGGGTCTCAGAACCTTAAAAAATAAAAATCTTGTTGAGGGGTTAAATGATTGCAATCTCGAGTTCAACTTCTGCAAACACTGTGTCTATGGTAAACAAAATCGTGTTCAATTTTACTCTAGTTCTCACAAATCTTCTGATGTTTTGGATCTTATTCATTCTGATGTATTTGGTCCTGTAAAAGTTCCTTCAATCTCCAAGTCTGTATTTTTTGTATCTTTCATAGATGATTACAGTAGAAGGATGTGGATTTATTTCCTTAAAAGTAAGACACAAGTCTTTAGTCGATTCAAGGAATTTAAAGCTCTTGTAGAGAATCAGACTAGTAAGAAGATTAAGTGTGTGAGAACTGACAATGGTGGTGAGTTTTGCTCAGCAGAGTTTGAACAGTTCTATAAAGAACAAGGTATCAAGAGGCATAAGACAACTCCTTATACCCCATAGCAAACTGGAGTTGTAGAGAGAATGAACAGGACACTGATGGAGAAGGCTAGGAGTATGCTTAGTGGAGCTGGTTTAGAACAAAGGTTTTGGGCCGAAGCTGTGGCCACTGCTTGCTATTTGGTTAACAGATCTCCTACATCAGCCCTTGTTGGTAAGACACCCATGGAGGTGTGGTCTGGTAAGAAGCCTTCAATTAGACATCTTCATGTTTTTGGTTGTGAAGCTTATGCACATGTTCGAAAGGAGAAAAGATCTAAGTTGGAAAACAAAGCTGTTAAATGTATTTTCATCGGATACAGTGCTGGTGTGAAAGGATACAAGCTTTGGGATCCTGTGACTAGTAAGGTGTTGTATATTAGAAATGTTATTTTCAGAGAGCTAACATCTTCTCCTATTGTGCTACAACCAGATGAAAAAGAAAAGGAAAAAGATGTTGTTCAATTGCCTCCTACCCCTGAGAAGACTGAACAGAGAGACCATGTTGGGCCTAATGATGAGGAGAGCTCTAGCAGTTCTGATAGTTCAGAAGAAGAGGAAGAACAACCTCAACCGCAGCCCTTGAGGAGATCCATGAGAGAAAGAAAGCAACCAGAAAGGTTTGGTTATTCTATGTTAGATTCCAGTTGTGCCTTTACTTTGATTACTAACACTGATGAGCCTAGATCTGTGAAAGAGGCTTTGGGCATGGAAGATGCAGGTTCCTGGATTGAGGCTATGGATGATGAGATGGCTTCATTCGAGAAAAACAAAACTTGGGACCTTGTACCTTTTCCTAAAGGGAGAAAATCTATTGGCTGTAAATGGGTGTTCAAAAAGAAATTCTGTGCAAATGGCAGTGTTGAAAGGTACAAAGCTAGATTGGTTGCAAAGGGATATTCATAGGTAGAGGGAATAGATTATGGTGAAATATTCTCTCCTATTGCAAAGTTGACATTCATTAGATTTCTATTATCTCTTGCTGCATCATATGATTTAGAGATAGAACAGATGGATGTGAAGACAACTTTCCTTCATGGTGATTTGGAGGAAGAGATTTATATGTCACAGCCAGAGCACTACATTGTTAAAGGTAAAGAATCCTTAGTTTGCAGATTAAAGAAATCTCTATATGGTTTGAAGCAATCTCCTAGGATGTGGTACCTTAAGTTTGATGCCTTTGTGTTGTCAATTGGATTTGTAAGATCAAAATCAGATCATTGTGTTTATTTCAAAGTTGAAAATGATCGCCTTCTTATTGTTGCATTATATGTTGATGATATGTTGCTGTTTGGGAAGGGTAAGGGTATGATTTCTGATTTTAAATCTTAGTTGTCAGCACAGTTTGAGATGAAAGATCTTGGGGTAGCTAGGTACATCTTGGGTATGGAAATCAGTAGAGACAGGCCTAACATAAAACTTTGGTTGAGTCAGAGTAAGTATGTGAAGTCTGTGTTGGACAGGTTCAGCATGGCAGATTGTAGACCACTATGTGTTCCTATTTCTGTGGGAACAAAGTTATCTATAGATGATTGTCCAAAATCTCCTAGTGAGGTGGAGGACATGAGTAGAGTACCTTATGCTAGTGCAGTTGGCAGTCTTATGTATGCTATGGTCTATACTAGACCAGACATTGCCCAAGCAGTGGGAGTCCTAAGTCAGTTTATGGCTAACCTTGGACGGGTACATTGGGATGCAGTTAAGCAAGTATTCAGATATTTGAAGGGTACATCAGATTACTCCATATGTTATTATGGTAACTCTTCTGGATCTTCGCATTCAGTTTGTATTCATGGGTTTGTGGATTCAGATTGGGCAGGTGATATTGACAGCAGGAGATCCACCAGTGCTTATGTGTTCACTATGTTTGGTGGTGCCATTAGTTGGATGAGTAAGCGACAACCTGTGGTTGCTTTGTCCACTACAGAAGCTGAGTACATGGCTGCTACTCATGCTTGTAAAGAAGTCATTTGGCTTAGAAGATTGTGTTCTGATGTTGGTGTTGATGTAGAACAGATTACTATTTGGTGTGACAGTCAGAGCGCTATTTGCCTTGCAAAGAATCCAACTTTCCATGCCAGAACGAAGCACATTGATGTGCAGTTTCACTTTGTGAGAGATATGGTGGAAGATGGAAAGGTAAATTTGGAGAAGGTAGATACTGTGAAGAATGTTGCAGATGCATTAACGAAACCAGTGGGCACTGAGAAGTTCAGATGGTGTTCAGAGTCTGTGGGCCTTTTGGCCTATAGCGGTTCGTTCTTGTTATGTTCTTGTTGCTCTTAAAAGGTGTTCGACAAGTGGGAGAATGTTAGGAATAAGGTGTCTCAACCTTGGATAATTCCTATTCTTATTATTTGTTTTGTAAAATGTATTTCTTGCAAATAATGTTGATGTGTCAGCATCTTGAATTGTGTGTAAGGAGATCATGGCTAAAATGGTTATGACGGATTCCTATGACACGTAAGAGCTATGTCAGGAAGTTTCAATGATAGGTGAAGACATGTGGCAACATTAGAGGTTAGCAAAAATCAAAATATGCAAATAAGAACAATATAACTAACCAAGTGATTTACTGCCTTCTAGTAGGTGCGAGTATGGTATTCTCAGATTAGACTGAGATCAGTGACAATGCAACACCTAAACGAAGGATTTAAATGATGAAGCAATAAAATATGAATGTAAATTAATCTATTTTTTTAAATTTTTAATGCAATAAGATGAGAAAAATTGATAATAAATTAATCTAAATGGATTGAAATGATATGCAAATTAAGCTAACAATGATATGAAATATGAAACTATGATGAATTGAAAACAAGATTGATCTCACAAAATGTTGATTCGCAAGAAGCTTGATGATTCCTCTAATGTCAATTCGCTAGAGTAAGTATGCAAATTCTGTGGATGATTTGTAAAGAGCTGAGCCTTGATTTTATAGAAATCCAGGGCTTGAGGGTGCATGGAAAAAGTCATAAATCACTCTTGATGAACTCAGGTTGATTTTTGAGTTAACAAGAAATTAGAAATAGATAACTCATAAAATCATGCAAGAACAATTTTTTAACTCAAATCAGAAGTTTAGATCAACTTTGAACTCAAAATAGATGTTGAGTTTCGAAAAGATAACAACTTGAATTAATTTTCAAATTTAAAGTTTAACTGCTCTTTGAATGTGCACAAATAATCATGAATTGATTAAATAAATAAAGTGATTTATCTTCAACTTAACTGATTTTAAATTTAAAAATAACTGATTTGTGGGTTAATCAATTATTTTAATCAAACTTTTATTCAAAACTATATTATTAAATATTGACAACTTGGATTTAATCAATTAAATACATATTTAATCAATTATTCGTAGGAGATTTGATTTATTGTCAAAATTAAATAATATAATTAAGAATAAATAGAATTAAATCTAATTAAATAATTAAGTGGCAGTATTAATCTAATTAATTAAATATTCAAAATATTCAATTAATCAAACTTTAGGATAAATAGGATTCATCGCCAAATAATAATTAAATTAAAGATAATAAGAATAAATAGGAATATTGCTAGGAATATTCCCCGATGCAAAATTTATGATAAAATCAATTAGGATTTTGATAATGTGCAGATGTGCCTTAGGTTAGGACTTCGATGTCGATTTCATTTGAATTGAAGATGTAGGAGGTTAATGAACCTATAGCCCATTTTTGTGGTATTACATTTTGCCCCTCTTTGAATCACTATACAAAGCATAGTGGTTCAAAAAATAGTCTGTGTCTGATATACGTATGAAACTGATTTGAAAGATATTGACCCAGGCTCAGAATGACCAGGAATTGAGATGATGCTAGCTATATCAACAATGAACCGGTGATTACGAAAAAGTGTCAAAATGCCTGATTCTGAACCTTATGATTGCGAAGAAGTGAGTGACTGATTCCAGACCTCAATGTCCTTTTATGAATCATATTGGTATCACATCTTGAACCCATCAGTTACAAAGAACCAAGGAAATAACACTAATGAATTGATAGTTATGAAAAGTTGATACAGTTTACAAGATAGATTTGGATACTAAATGAATCTGATATGCCCCAAGAGATGATAGATTTGCCCCAAGCAATGAGGACTTTAGATGAATCAACAACTAGACATGGTTGTTGTCTTGATTATTGAGGAAAGATTGATTGATAGAATTGAGTTACAGACTTTGAATGATGTGCAATGCCATGCCCCCTTTGGGATTAAAATTGAAATCTGACAAGAAAAGTTAGCGTTTATAGTTTAGAAGCATGTTAATTGATTTGAGAAGTGGTTATACATGTCCGAGAATGCGTTCTGCATCATTTAGAGGTCCTGGAAACCAAGTTTGACTAGGTTTGACCATGAGTTGACCATGGTTAACCAAGTTGAAATTTTGATAGTTTGATGTAAGATAATCAGTTAAGTTGAATTCTGGATTTCTTTGATGATTGAAGGTTGATTATTCAAGTAGTGAATAATATAAATGATCTCAGATTTCCATTTTGATCCCGAAAAAGGATTCTACAAGCTATTTCATTGGAGGAACCTTCATGTGAGATTCAGCTCTTATGATATTTTTTTTAGCATTTTTGAAGAATTGTTTAAGCATTTAAGTTTAATTCAATAATTTGTGAGATCATGCAATCATGCAAAGTGCAAAATGAAATGCAGAATGAAATGCAAACCTAGGACCTAGGACCTAGTCAATGATCATGTGTCGATTTGTTATCATCATTGAACTTTTTAGGTAACCGGATAAATCAATACAATGCCCACTAGTTATGAAACCATAGACATATGAATATCGATTTGTATGTGTAGGAATCAATACAACACCCACTGGTTAGGCAACCATGGACATATGAATATTGATTTTATTTTCAGAATGTCAGATTAGATATAAGCACCAAGACACAAATGTCAGGATGACCTGAATATCATATCCATTTTGATATAGCAATTTGTATAAGCATCAAAACATAGACATCATGATGACCATAATACGCCTTGCGTACAAACACATCAAACAGTCAAGAGATCATTCTAAATCCAATGTGAATTACCCGTAGTGACCCTTTATCGTTCACATCCTTAGGTAAGATCACATTTCACAATAAGAGAAAGAACTCACTCAAAAAGACAATAGTGAGATCAAACCTCCTTGAATTTTTTGAGTATCAATGGTTGAGGTTCTCCTGGTCATCCAATTCGAGATAGAGGCTCTTACAGACGGACACCATTTCAATCCAGAATTTCCAAAGTTGTTAGATTTTCACATACAAGAAGAAAATAAAGAAAAGAGTATGTCCCCAGTCATCACTCTCTAAATCCTGTAAAGGACATCATCGAAGAGCTTGTGGGAACAAAATATGCAAAAATCTTAATGTGAATCAGTAAGCATACAAGGAGATAAAAGCATGTAAAAAGCATAGATTATTTTCAGTTTGTGTTTGATGTTTGATTGCATTGTTGTAGATGCAAAATCCTTTCTGGAGACAAGACTGACTGACTGACTTGGATGAAGCTTCAAAGGACTTTGACTGGATATGATACATCTAAGATACATTGGAGGCCATAGGATATGATTTTGATTGCCCCCAAGTGTTAAGCATTGATAGGATACAGACGCTTGAGCTGATTGGTGTATAGACCGACTTATTGAAAACAAGAATGTGGGAACAAACCAAGAGATATGTACAAACTAAAGCAAGACTAAAAGCTAGGAAAGACCAAGATTGCGATGATAGATGGAGCGTTTTGAAACAAGTGGCACCCATTTTCTAGGTTTTCACCATCTTGGCAGAGATTCTATTTTTGCTACCAAGGTGCATGTTTCCGGGTTTTCACCAAGGCACTTTTTCTTTTTCTCATTTTTTTGTATTTTTTTTTTCCCAAATTTTTTTTGTACTTTTGATATTTTTCACTTTTTTTGTGAATCATCAAGGCGCCTATTGCTAGGTTTTCACCAAGATGTTCATTTTTTCAGGACTTTTTAAGATTTTTAAGATTTTTTCAAGACAATTTACCATACACTGAATGCCTTAGGCATATAATTTCTTCAGATGGAGAACATTGATTGGTTCTCGAAGCTGTTCTCCTTCAGTTATTGAGAGTTGATAGGCACCATAGCCAAAAGTAGTAGTGATAACAAAGGAACCCAGCTAGTTGGGTTCGAACTTCCCCTTACATTCTCTATGTGATTGATTTTTAGGATTCTCTCTCAAGACTAGATCGCCAACCTGAAATTCTCTGTGTCTGACTTTCTTGTTGTAACCTCTAGACATTCTCTTCTGATATACTTTGAGATGATCATACGCTGCTTGTCTGTGCTCATCTAGTAGTTCAAGTTCTTGTAACCTAGATACTCTGTAGTCATCATCAATTACTAGACCATGCATTCTGATTCTTAGTGATGAGATTTTGACCTCAATAGGAAGTACCGCTTTAGACCCATAAACTAAAGCGAAAGGTGTAGCCTCAATAGGCATTCTAATACTTGTTTTGTAGGCCCAAAGAGCTGGATTGATCATGAGATGCCAGTCTCTTCCTGTTTTATTAACTGTACAGTGTAAGATTTTCAATAGATTCTTGTTAGAAGCCTCGACTTATCCATTCCCTTGAGGATAGTAGATAAATGACCAATGTTGTGTAATCTTAAATTTGGCACATAGATCATCCAAGTCTTTGTTCTTAAATTTCCCACCATTATTTGTGACTATAGAATGTGGAATACCATACCGACATATGATGTAGTTCAAGATGAACATAGATATTTGCTTACCAGTTGCTTGTGTCAAAGGGACTGCTTCTACCCATTTTGTAAAATAATTTGTAGCCGTGATTATATGGGTATGTCCATTAGAAGAATGAGGATGTATGACTCCTATAAGATCAAATTTCCATTGGTGAAAATGTCATTTTGTAGTGAAGGGAATTAGATCTTTCCCTGTAGCATGAATTAAGTTGCCATGTACTTGACACTTTTGACAATTCTTTGCATACTTGATAGCTTCTTTTTCCATTTCAAACTCCCAAGAAAGATCATATCATGCAGTCCCAATGTCTATCAAGGTGCAGAACAAGAGAGATTAGCAAGTTGGTGGAAAAGATGGAATACAAGAGAATGAAGGAGAATGAAGGGAATAAATCCTCAAGGGTACCCAAGCTAGGGAAAAATTGTCATGTAAAGCACATTTGGACAAGCAATGAAAGGCCAGCATAGGATAAGTTACAAAAGCATAGTGCAAGAGCAGGAAAGGATGTAGTCCAAAGGAGTAGACATGTCAAGAGGCTTCATAGCACCTTGTTTCACTCTTTCTTTTTATTAGATCAAGACCAAAGGGGAAAAGGATACCGAAGGGCTAGAATGAATGGAGGAAAATAAATATGAAGGCTAAAAAGGAAGGGAATGAAAGCAAGATCATTGTAAGATAGCTCACAAGATAGCCAAATGTTCGTGTATAGATCAACATTGTCAAGATTGAAGAGAGAAGATGGAATGGATGAAATATGTAGAAGAACTACACATGATGTCTGATTGCCAGGTTTTCATCATGGTACTTATCCAAGGCACCATAAGGAAGTGGTTTTCACCGTAGGATGAATTTATTTCTCTTTACTTTTGCTACCAAGGTGCCTGTTTCCAGGTTTTCACCAAGGTACATTTTCAATTTTTCATTTTTTTATTTTTTATTTTGGAAGAAGGCAAGTTTTTTAGATAATGCTCCTTGAAAGGATAAACCATGATATGCCAAGGATTCAAAATGATACACTCAAAGATGTTGATAGGGAAAGGGAGATGGAAGAGAAAAATGGAGGATAAGGTTTTATGTAAAGCAAGTGAGGTTGGAAGATAGGAGGAATAGGAAAATGAGGAAAAAGGATAGAAGGTAGAAGGATAATGAATGGAAGGATTGTGAAAGGGTAGATGGAAAGGAAGGAAAGATCAACATCAACACACACCTTGAAGGGTGGCGAGAGGATGGAGGAAATGTGAATGAAGGAATACATGAAGGAATATGGTGAATGGATAGTAGATGTTGTGGTTTAGGCACATGGAATGGAAGAATTTTTTTGGAAGAAGATGGAGTGGAAGTCTTTGGAAGCTTGAATGTCAACTTCACTTGTTTCTCAACACCAGAATCTTTCAAGAGAGACTTTGGAATCCATATAGTCATAGGCTTTTCATTTCTTTTTGATGATCTATAAAGAATATCTTTAATGATGGATTTTGGAACCCATACTTGTCTTGTAGTTTTTTCTTAGATATCTCTTTTGACTTTATGCTTCCATGTTGATTAGAGGAGACATGGTGATCTTATTTTTTTTATGAATTTTTGTATTTCTTTTTTTTTTTGTATCAAACATTCAAGTTACTTTCAAAATACTTGGGACTTGTGGAAGAAAAAGGAGGATATGACTGGTTTAGATGGGTGGGTGGATGAAAAAGATTCAAAGGTATGCATCTATGTTGATCTTGAGGAAAGATAGGAGATGGAGGGACGTAAGGACCCAAGATGGATGATGAATTAGGAGAGTTAGGAGAGGAAAGTGAAGGGACATAAGGACCCAAGATGAAAGACAGACGTGAAGCTCTTAGTATTGGTGGAGGAGGTCCAAGGATGGACATGGAAGATACAAAAGGATAATCAATAAGTTCATCAACATCTATATGACAACCAAGGAAATCAGCATCTTTAGAGTGAGCATTAGAATTTTCAATAGTATCATGAATATCTTGAATAGGAGCACCTTCTTTGATAGGATCATTCAAAGCTTGCAAAGGTTTAGGAAGAGTAGAAAGTGGAAGCGAACATGGAGCGATAGAACAAGAAGATGGAAGACTTTGATCTTGACAATGATCTTTGGATGGCATAAGCGTATAATTTTTCTCTTGATTTTCAATAGGTTTGACATTGGAAGTGACAACACCATTTTTAATAACCTTAATGGAAGTATCATCTTTGGAAAGAGCAAGTGTAGTAAGGTTATTTTAATTATCAATAAGCTCAACAGTGTAAGTAGTAGTGTGATCTTGCTTGGGAAAAGACTTAAGACATGGTGGAATGCATGAGAAAGGGCATGTAGGATCAAAAGAACCTTGAAGCGGATAAGAGACATTGGGAAAAGGAGTGGATGACATGGAGGGTTCTTGATCTTGATATTTCTTTATGTTATTTTCTTTATCATTTTTAAAGTCCTTTTGACATGGAGCCACTTCTAAGGACAAGGAAGCATGTTGGGATTGTATGGAAGACTTTGGAAGAGATGGTGGAGGACTAGCTGAAGTAGGAATTATAGCATATAAAGGCTTAGGCTCTTTAGGTTTAGCATTATTGAAAGTATTTGCAGCCAAGTGAAGGTTAGCTTGAGTTTCTTTAAGAGGTAGCCCTTGAGGATAACTATAGGGAACCACATGAAAAGTATTAGGACCTTTGGTGGATGAAGGACTTGTGAAAGATTTGAAAGATTTGGAATTTTTAGGATATGTATGGGTATTGGAGGAAGGAGGGGATGGAAGGGAACCACCGCAAGACAAAGGTTCAACATTAACATGATCTTGCTTGAGAGTGTAATCTTTATTTTTAGCATGCAAGTTCTTAGAGGAGAGATCCTTGTAGTATGCACATTTATAATCAGTGCGGTAAGCTTTCTATTCCTCAAGTGAAACAGATGGATCATCTAGGTATTGTGCACAAAAGTCATCAAAGTCTCTTTCAAAATCAGAATCATATGGATCACCATCATGATCTTTCCAATGTGACGTCCCATTTCCAATAAGCATGAGCACACAACGAGGAGGACTCTTAGGAACAGAGGGTTCATAAGTATCATTATATTGTCCATCATCATAGTCTTCAAAGATGGGTGTGTCACTCTCCATGGAAGAGATATCATAAGGGTTATCACGTTGCTCAACATGGTATGTCTTGAGAAGAGAAGTAAGACTCTTGGGAGAAGTAGAAGAGGAACGAGATCGTGGAGAAGAGGAAGGTGAAGACTTAGTGGAGGAAGAAGACATGGATGATGAGGAATGATGAGAAGACTTAGAATATGAAAGATGTTTAGAAGAAGAAGGTTGTGACATGACCATGCATATGATCCTAGAAAAGGCATCTGATTCAATCAATTTTTCTTTTATTTTCATCATAAATTTATCACTCATGGTCTTTTTGGAATAATACTCTTCGAATTGAGCAATGAGTTCGAGATCATCCATTTTCAAGAGAGGTTCCATAACAAGATAGCTGAAATTCATGGTTCTGGAAGAGGAGGAATCAAGCATGGAAGTGACATATGAGATGAATAGAAGAAAGAAGACTAGATAATAAGAGGAAAAGAATCAAGAAGATGTGAAGAGTTTTAGGAGGAAGAGGAAGAAGCGTGAAGAAATAGGAGAAAGGATGGAAATGGGAGACTAGGAAGACATGGGAAATGTGGAAGAAAGAAGACCAAGAGTCATTTTGTGCAACTTGATACCATTTAAGTTCATTTGGATGTTGAGCAACATGTCATAGCACCTAAGATTTGACCCAGATCGACCAAGGATGACTAGAAATGACAAGAATCAATTCGCTATTTTGATAGAATTTGGGAATAGGCTATAAAAATTGGATTTCTTACGAATTTGACCAATCTCTAACAACTTTGACTTTGGCTTTGATACAAGTTTTGAAATTTTAGGATGACTTTTGACATGAGAAAATTTTTTTGCTTTAGATTTGCAATTTTTTAGTTTTCAGTACCAGTTTGTTTGCAATTTTTTCTGTCCAGTTTTTGAAGATCTGTGTAAAACTTTGTCTCAAGTAACCAAGAAGATATCAAGTATGCAAAATAGCAAGCAAGGGAAGAAAGCAATCATCTGAAAATAATGAATAAGAGCAAAAGCAACCTTGCGCATGAACAAGCAATAGTGACTTATTGTGTTAATCCCTAGAAGTGCTAATTGTGTATGTTCCAAAAAGTTTTTCAATAATGCACATATTCCTAGAAAAATTTAAAAAAATTGGCCTCACTAGGCTTTGTAGTAATGGTCTGACTCTGCAACTTTTGTGATCTCAAGAGGGAAAACTCCAATCTAAGCGCACCAGGGTTTTGACACAGTCTGAGAAATTAATCAATCAAGAGCTGCTAGGGAGATCTGACAGCCCAACAAGAGACCACACTTGTGAACATTTCCTCCACAAGGACATTTATATAGCGGCTACTGCTACCATGGCGAAAATGGCTATTACTGCTTGAGGTTCCATCCACATGGTTGACCCAATTAAGGGAATGTCCACTACGGTTAACCCTCTCTAAAGGTGACTCACAAAAGATACCACATGGGGACTAGATTAGATTCAAGGATCTGGGTTTCTGGTACTATCCAAAAAGGAAGTAGAGCATAATCCCCTAACCTCTTCACTTCACCAAGACAAAGCAAATAGATTATACCAACATGCTAAGACCAAGATTATCTCACAAAGATCTATGATTTCAACCGCTTATGGTCTATCAACCTCTCCAGAGAGAGAATGTATCAATCAAAAGTTGAAGACACACGAATCTAGTAGAACGTGAAACTGTCTCAGTACCTTCCCTACCTAAAAGGGGATCCTTCATCAAGAGGAGCTTCGCATGAATAAACAAGTGAAAGAAGCTCAATCTCTCAAGATCATCCACAAATAGTGTTCATAGGGCCTATTTACTATGTGTAACAGATATGCAAAAAGCAAATCTATGTTCATTTTATAGCCCAAAAATTGAAGTTTGATTTAAGAAAGCAAGAAAGGCACTCAAGCTAGACACGTGAGATGTTCGTTTTATGTCCAAATTGAAATGTTTTCAGATGTAGTAGAATACATGAATTCTCTCACAACGTGCTTAGTAGATTTTACCTAATTTTTAGCTTTGTTAAGCAATCCCGTGCAAGCAAGCCACAAACTCTCCGACAAGAAAACAAGCAAACAAGATATGCAATGTATATTCAACTTATGAAAACTTTAGGGTTAGATCTGAAAATCAATTATTAGGAACAATAATAACCAACAACTAATCCAAATGACAACTCATATCATTCATTGAACCATGTGAAAAATAAGTGCATACCCATTACAAAATTTTATTTTTTTATTGCATTTGACCTAGTCAACAAGATCTGATTTTTTTGATATGATTTCGGCCACAAAAATAGAAATGCAAAATAGAGACCCCTGCTAAAAAATAGAGAGCTTTTCAAAAATGTAAAATTTTTAGAAAAATCTCTTCATTTGTGCCCTAGAGACCTATTTTACCAAAATAAACTAATTTTTGTAAATTGACTATTTGAGCTATTATATTGCATCCAAATTTAAAATACAAAGAATGGACCCCTTGTATAATTTAAAGAGATTTTTGAAAATGTAAATTTTTTTGAAAAATATGTTGATTTGTGTCATAAATTAATTTTTTCCAGAAAATAAAATAAAAATTATTAAAAATTCAAAACATCTCAGAAAATTTTGAATTTTTTTATTGAAGCTTCCCTGATATGTCTCCAACCTGCAAAAAAAGTTCAGACCAAAACTCGAAGCTGTTTGGGAGATAAAATTAAATCTTTAAAACTTTAGGGTTTTAGCTCCAAAAAAAAATCAAAACCAACATGTAAAGGTGGGTTGCCCCATGCTGGGCACCAGAAATGTGTGTGTGAATTTTGTACCTAGCTATGAACACAACACTTCAGTAAAACATTAGAGGTTAGCAAAAATCAAAATATGCAAATAAGAACAATATAGCTAACCAGGCGATTTATTGCCTTCTAGTAGGTGCGAGTATGGTATTCTTAGATTAGACCGAGATCAATGACAATGCAACACCTAAACAAAGGATTTAAATGATGAAAGCAATAAAATATGAATACAAATTAATCTATTTTTTTAAATTTTTGATGCAATAAGATGAGAAAAACTGATAATAAATTAATCTAAATGGATTGAAATGATATGCAAATTAAGCTAACAATGATATGAAATATGAAACTAGAATGAATTGAAAACAAGATTGATCTCACAAAATGTTGATTCGCAAGAAACTTGATGATTCCTTTGATGTCAATTCGCCAGAGTAAGTATGCAAATTCTGTGGATGATTTGTAAAGAGCTAAACTTTGATTTTATAGAAATCCAGGGCTTGAGGGTGCATGGAAAAATTCATAAATCACTCTTGATGAACTCAGGTTAATTTTTGAGTTAACAAGAAATTAGAAATAGATAACTCATAAAATCATGCAAGAACAACTTTTTAACTCAAATCAAAAGTTTAGATCAGCTTTGAACTCAAAATAGATGTTGAGTTTCGAAAAGATAACAACTTGAATTGATTTTTTGATTTAAAGTTTAACTGCTCTTTGAATGCGCACAAATAATCATGAAATAATTAAATAAATAAAGTGATTTATCTTCAACTTAACTGATTTTAAATTTAAAAATAACTGATTTGTGGGTTAATCAATTATTTTAATCAAACTTTTATTCAAAACTATATATATATATATATATATATATATATATATATATATATATATATATATATATATATATATATATATATATATATATATATATATATATATATATATATATATATATATATATATATATATAATTTTTATTTTGATCAATAAACGGTCGAAGCCTTGATTTTATCTATTTAAAATTTATCTTTTTACATTTTCCTCCGTTCGTGCGGGCACTGGTAGGAAAGAACGGGGAAGAAAACCTCCAGTCTGGCCCGAGACTTTTGTCCAGAAACAAATCAAGTTTAGATTTCCTACAGGCGTAGGATTACAAAGCTCCACTTGATGGAGTCGAAGAGGGCATTCCCGCTTTAGTACAGATTAATGGAGGCATACCTCCATGATAGTGAACACAAATATATTACTCTTTTATATACAATGGTCTTTTAAGAAGAACTGATGAGCATTCACATCCTGTGTCGTAAATTTATTTAGATTGAGATTACATATACCTTGCTCTTATTTTTAGAGCTAATGAGCCTTCCTTTAATTTTAACTGTGCTTTTGAAAAATCATGTTATTTTCTCTCATCCTCGCTCTTCGAGTACTTGCCTTAGCTTTGATTAGTTCTTGAGCCTCTTTTTCTTTATTTTTGCCTTTTTGGTCTGTTATGCTTTCCTTGTATACCTGCAATATAGAAAGACACCATGCAACCTCTATTCTCCTAATTTACAATTAATTAATCATTTTCATGATTCAATCCTCATAAAGCTAGTTCAGGTTAGGTATTGATGAAATTAAGGAATTTCAAATCTTAATCCATGAGTTAGTCTACTAAATAAAACATTACAATCTGAGTCCATTTCTATTGACAGTCATGCTATGAACATAAGAAATTTATGGGCACTTTACGAATCTTTTAATTTGTCATAACATTTTCTGTTTTAAAGATTATCATTTTTGTGATCAATGAGACTTCATTGTAGGTTGGCATGCCCTTAATATATGATGATTGTTTTGACTAAATGAGATGTTAACTTCTTACATTCCCTATCTTGAAGTCTGCTATGTAAGAGGGCAGTATATATATGTGTGTGTGTGTGTGTGTGTGTGTGTGTGTGTGTGTATTTTTGCATTTTTATGCTATACTTGCAAATGTATCTATACTTGTTTACCTTTAAATTCATTTACATTTATTTATATTTAATCTTGATTTCCTATTTTGAAATCATTTTCCTTCACCGTCCGAGTTCTTCTTTCAAACTCTCATAAATTTCTTCAATTTCTTGCCCGTCAGCTCCTAGGTTAGCTAACTTATCTGCGTCTATATTGCCCTCCCTGTAAATGTGATTCACTGTATAATCTCCTATAACTTCAAGAGATTCCAATATTTGTTCAATAGCACTATTTAGTTTCCAGTTTGGCGGTCTACCCTGTCTTATTGCATTTATAATAATAGCTGAGTCTCCTTCAATCGCAATTCTTTTAAGCCTCCATTTTTTGCACCAAGCCAGACCTACTCTTATAGCTTCTATTTTAGCTTCATTATTTGTCTTAATTCCTATAGGTTTTGCTAACCTTCCTAATAACTTTCCTTCCGCATTATGTAAACATATCCCTATACCCACCACCCCTGGGTTTCCCCTAGCTGCCCCATCAAAGTTCAACTTAATCCATCCTTGCTCCGGTGGTTTCCATTTACAGTTTGCCCTTGATAAGGATTTATTGTCAATGCTAGATCCAATCCAGGGAGGAACTTTCAAGCCATACCACTTCTTTCTCTGGTTGTTGTCTTCTAGTGAGAATTCCATCATTGATTGTCCCAGCATATTTCTATTGTTTGTAATTTCTACTATATTTGCCTCTAATTTGTTCAAAAAACTCTCAATGTTCATCTTTTTATCTTGAAAAATCCTACGGTTCCTTTCCTTCCATAATTCCCAGATTAACAGAGATGGGATTATGTATCTCATTTTACTATATAAATCCTCCTTACATGATCTTTGCCATGAAATAAAAACTTCTATGATATCATTTTGAAGAGCAGTTTTCAAATCTAATTTCTCCAGAACCCAAAGCCAGCATTTATTGGCATACTCACAATTTAACAAAATATGATTAATTGTCTCACTTTCTTTCTCACACAGGGCACACCTAGAAGGACCATGGTACCCTATTTTTTCAAACCATTCAGCGGTGAGAATCCTTTTCTGTAAAGCTGCCCATGAGAATAGACCTGCCTTAGGAAGACAGTTTCTATTCCAACATAGATCAATGGGAAGACTGGTGGGTGGATTATCTATCCCAGAAATAACTTTGAAACCTTCTTTCAAGTTGTATACACCACTCTTTGAGGCAGCCCATATAATTGTGTCCTCCCCAGAGCGTGGATAGAAGTTTCGTTCTTGTAGAGCCTTGTTAAGTTTATTCTGGAAATCAAGGGGAAGTCTGAGTTCCTCTAGAGATTTCCATGCCCAGCTGCTACCCTCACTATTATTGATTTGTGAAAAATAGTCTTTAACCCGCTCTCCCTTACTTTGTTTGATTAGTTCAATTAGCTGATCGTTCCCAAGAATTTCACGTAGGGCCAGTTTTCCTCCCCATGAGTCATCCCAAAAAAGAGCCTTACCCCCGCTTTTCACGTCCCAAGAAAGGGACTCTAATACTATATCTTTACATTCTTTTATAAAGTTCCATATGCGTAAGCCCGTCGGATAATTATCAGAACGACAAACACTTTCCTCCTCTTCTCCTAGTAAATATTTATATCTTAGTATTTTAACCCATTTTGCCTTTGGGCTTTTAATCATTCTCCATACTAATGTCACCCCCAAGGCCTTGTTTTGAAGCGTAAGGTCTTTTATTCCCAAACCTCCTTCTACTTTTGGCTTACAAATCTTATTCCAAGCAATTAAAGCTAGTTTAGATTTCTCCTCCGACCCTTGCCAGAAAAATCTCCTTAACTTTCGAGCAATCTCCTTATTAATACCTGTCGGGATTCTCATGCTCATCATCTGATAAATAGGAACTGCAGAGAGGACTGACCTGATCATAACAGCCCTTCCTGCATTTGATAACCATTTACCTTTCCATTGATCTAGTTTCTTGGAGATATTTTGAATTGTGCTTTCCCATAAGTGATTTGATTTGACCCCCTTATCCAGAGGTAAACCTAAATATTTACATGGGAAGAAACCTTCTTTGAAGTCTAGAATACATTTAATCTCATTCTTTCGTCTCTCTTCAGTATTGATAAAAAAAATTTCTGATTTTTCCTCATTTATACATTGTCCAGAAGCATTAGCATAAGTTTTTAAGATTTCTTTGAAAGCTTGAGCTTCTTCTAAAAGCGCCTTTCCAAAAAGGAGATTATCATCGACATATTGTTGATGAGTAGTAGCCTCGACTCCCGAAGTAATCTTGACTCCTTTAACCTTATCCTCTTCCTGAAGTTTCTTGATACCTCTCCCTAAAGCTTCTGCCATAATAATGTACAAAAAAGGAGATAACGGATCTCCTTGCCTCAAACCTTGAGAACAGCTAAAAAAGCATTCAGGAGACCCATTCACCATAATTGAGAAGTGAGGGGTGGAGATGCATTCAAAAATCATATTGATCCATTGTTTTGAGAATCCAAAAGCTTCCATACATTTACACAAAAATCTCCAGTCCACTTTATCATACGCCTTACTAATGTCTAACTTAATCAACATACTCGGATCCTTATTATTTGTTACTGAATGTATAGCCTCATGAGAAATAATCACTCCATCCAAAATTGACCTATTAGGGACAAATCCTGTTTGTTCTTCAGATATAATCAATGGAAGAAGTTGTTTCATTCTGCCTGCCAGTGCTTTTGAGAAGATTTTATACAAAGTGTTACACAGGGAGATAGGTCTAAACTCGTTAAATTTCTCTGCATTGACCTTTTTGGGAATAAGAGCAATGAATGTGTTATTTAGCTCTTTAAGAATATGTCCTGAGTTTCTCATTCCCTCTAGAGCATCAGTAATTTCCTTGCCCATAAATGACCAACACTTTTGAAAGAAAAAAGTTGGGAATCCATCAGGACCAGGGGATTTATCTGGGTTCATTTCCTTTAAAACCTTGAGTATTTCATCTTCTATAAATGCAGCATTTAGGAGGTTATTTTGATGCGAGGTTATTATACGAGGGATGTTTCTTAATAGCTTGGTCTGGTCCAACAAATCCACACTCCCTAAGTTATTCAGAGATTTTTCAAAGAAAGAGACTGCTAAATGTGCAATTTCTTCGGGATCCTCTATTGTATTACCATTGCTATCTTTGGTTTTGGAAATATTATTTATATTCCTTCTAGCTTTGACGCTATTGTGACAAAATTTGGTGTTTCGGTCCCCTTCCCTGAGCCATGTTTCTCTCGCTCTTTGCCCCCAGAAGGCGCTGATTTGTGAAAGAGAATCATAGTATTTACATAATAGTTCTTGCTCTTTGTTATCATCTGAAGTCTGTTTACCTTCTTTAGTAATCTCCTTATTCCCATTTTCCAACTCTTTTTCTATAAGATCTCTTTTCACAAATATATCCCCAATAGTGTTCTTACTCCATTGAGACAGATTTCTTTTTATTAATTTTAGTTTCCTTATGACTTTATATATCTTGGAGCCTTCAAATCTTGTCTCTGTCCACCATTTTTTAATTAGATCCAAACATTCCTCATTAAGTAACCACATTTTTTCAAATCTAAATGGGAATTTTTTATTTCTGATTGGTTCCGAAATTACTAGTTCTATAGGAAAGTGGTCGGAACCAGCAATAGGTAGTACCTCATTAGTAAGATCAAAGTCAAAATTTCTCAATTCCCCAATAAAGAAGAACCTGTCCAATTTTTCTACTATTAACTTTGTGTCTTTTCGTTTGTTAGTCCAGGTGTATTTCCCTCTGTCTGATTCAATTTCTGAAGCTCCTATACTATTTATCCATTCCTGAAATTCTAAAGTAGTTTTTGATATGTATTTTGTCCCACCCAATTTATCTCCCAAGGATAGGATAGCATTAAAATCTCCTCCTAGTATAAATGTATCGTTCGGGAAGCTTTCAATATAATCCTTAACCTCCTTCCATACAATTCTCTTTTCGTGTAAGAATTTTGGAGCGTACATGTTTATTAGATTAAATTTTAAATCTCATTTTAAACTTTTGATTTGACCTCCCATCCATTTTTTATGTTTTTCATGAATATTGAAAACTATTTCTCTTGGATCCCAAATAAAAGCAATCCCACCCGAAGCGCCTTCTGCCTCGCAACCTATAAATTCTCTAATCCCTATACTCTTTTTTAAATTCTCATATCCTTCATTAGAAAGTTTAGTTTCTTGTATCATAGCCATATTTGGTTTAATTTTCGCTAATTGCCTTATTACAAGGCTTCGTTTGTTAGGGGCATTTAAAACCCTAACATTCCAACTAATGATCTTCATGAGGACTCGGGAATAATGATATTCCAACTAAAACTATATTATTAAATATTGACAACTTGGATTTAATCAATTAAATAAATATTTAATCAATTATTTGTAGGAGATTTGATTTATTGTCAAAATTAAATAATATAATTAGAATTAAATCTAATTAAATAATTAAGTGGCAGTATTAATCTAATTAATTAAATATTCAAAATATTCAATTAATCAAACTTTAGGATAAATAGGATTCATCACCAAATAATAATTAAATTAAAGATAATTAGAATAAATAGGAATATTGCTAGGAATATTCTCTGATACGAAATTTATGATAAAATCAATTAGGATTTCGACAATGTGCAAACGTGCCTTAGGTTAGGACTTCGATGTCGATTTCGTTTGAATTGAAGATGTAGGAGGTTAATGAACCTATAGCCCATTTTTGGGGTATTACACATTTTGGCGTTTGTGCCTTGGTGCTTATATCTAATTCGACATTCCGACAACAAAGACAATATTCATATTTCCATGGTTATCTAAGCCAATGGGCGTTGTATTGACTTTTGAGCATACAAATCAATATTCATATATCTATAGTTTCCTAACTAGTGGATGTTGTATTGATTTATCCGGTTACCTAAAAATTCAATGATGAAAACGATCAACACATAATCAGTGACTAAGTCCTAGGTCTTAGGTTTGTATTTCATTTTGCATTTCACTTTGCACTTTGCATGATTGCATTTATCTCACGATTTCAATTCAACTTGACACTTAAATGATTTTCTAAAATCTATGCTAAACATATCATAAGGACTGAGTATCGCACGAAGGTCTTCTTAATAGATCACCAAGTAGGCACCCCTAGCTAATTTTGATGTTCTGAACCCATTTTTGAGATCAAAATTGAAATCTGAGATCATTTACTTTGTCAAAAGCATGATTCAATATTTTCAGATCCAGGATGACTGACTAACATAAATAACCTTCAATCATCATAGAAACCCAGTATTCAACTTAACTGATTATCTTACATCAAACTATTAAAATTTCAACTTGGTCAACCATGGTCAACTCATGGTCAAACCTAGTCAAACTTGGTCTTCAGGACCTCCAAATGATGTAGAACGCGTTCTCAGATGTGTATAACCACTTCTCAAATCAATTAACATGCTTCTAAACCATTTAACGCTGACTTTTCTTGTCATATTTCAATTTTCATCTCGAAGGGGGCATGGTATTGCACATCAATCAAGTCTGTAAATCAAATTTCTTTCTTCAATGATCAAGACAACAACCACGTCTAATTATTGATTCATCAAAAGCCCTTGTCGCTTGGGGCACATCGCTTGTGGCATATCAGATTCATCGAGATCCATATCAATATGGTATCCTAATCAATCTTGTAAACTGTATTAGCTTTTTGTAACCATCGGTTCATTAGCATCATTTCCTTAGTTCTTCGTAACTGATGGGTTCAGATGTGATACCATTTCGATTCCTTTAAACAATCAGGTTTGGAATCAGGTCACTGACTTCTTCGTAATCGTAAGGTTCAGAATCAGGTGTTTTGATACTTTTTTGTAATCATTGGTTCATTGTTGTTATAGGTTCATTAACCTCTTACATCTTCAAATCGACACCAAAGTCCTAACCAAAGGTATATCTGCACATCAGTTTATCAAAAATTGATTTTCTTAATTCTGCATTGGGGAATATTCTTAATTATCCTAATTATCTTTAATCGAATATTATTTGGTGATAAATCTCATTTATCCCAAATTTGATTAATTGAATATGCTGAATATTTAATTAATTAATTTAATTATGCCACTTGATCATTTGATTAGATTTAATTATATTTATTCTTAAATTATATTATTTAATTTTGACAATAAATAAAAAATCATATGCATAATTGATTAAATTCTTATTTGATTAATTAAATCAAGTTGTCAATATTTATTAATATAGTTTTGAATAAACGTTTGATTAAATAATTGATCAACCCATAAATTAGTTATTTTAATTAAAAAATTAGTTAAGTAGAGAATAAATCACTTTATTTATTAAATTAATTCATATTAAATCATGCACAATCAGAAAATCAGTTAACTTTAAATCAACTTTCAATTTCAATTTGTTAACTTTCTAAACTCAACATATGATGATGAGTTGAAAAAGAGAACTAAACTCTATTTTGAGATAAAAATTGATTTTGCATGATTTTATGAGTTAATTAATTTTGATTTCTTGTTAACTCAAAAGTCAATCTGAGTTTATCAAGAGTGATTTATGGCTTTTCTCAATGCATCTGCAAGCCTTGGATTTCTATAAAATCAAGGCTCAACTCTTCACAATTACACATCTCTTGAATTTGCATAAATGCTCTAGTGAAATTGCATCTGAAGAATCAAGCACTTGCGATAGACGATTTTGTGAGATCTTTCATTATTTTTCATAGCTTTGCATCCATTTTCATATCATTTTCATATCAATTTCATTCATTCTATATTAGATTCATACATGTTTTTCATCTTATTGCATCAAAAATTCAAAAAAAAGATTAATCTGCATTCATATCTAGTTTCTTTCATTTGCATTCAAATCCTTTGTTTAGGTGTTGCATTGTCACTGATCTCAATCTAATATGAGAATACCATACTCGCACCTACTAGAAGGCAGTAAATCGCCTGGTTAGCATAGTTTTATTTATTTGCAAATTTTGATTTTGCTAACCTCTAATGTTTTACTAAAGTGTTGTCTCTAGTTAGGTACAATTTTCACACACACATCTATTTGTTTATTGTATGATACTAATTCTATGAAGGTACATTTCCTAGGAGGAATAGGAGCAGCAACAATCACTGGAATACAGACTCTACCTGCTCTAGCTCCTCGACAACCATGTCATCCACGCCATCCCCTAATCCTATCACCACCATCTCTACCATCATCTCCACCATCATCATCACCACCATCTCCTGCATCACCATCATCTCCATCTGATAGCTCATCAATGGTGTGAACTCTCTTCGCAGGATCAATGAATCTAGGAAAAGGATATCGATGTAACCAAGCAAATGAAATCACATAAATGTACCTTCATAAAATTAGTATCATACAATAAATCAAATAGAGACTAAATAAACCACAATTAATACTCTATTTAACAAATAAAGCATAATTAAGCATCCTATGACTCTCTATCTAAGAGTGTTAATGTGAAGCTCTCAGCAAGCTACCATTAATGACATTCCTAGAATGAGAAATGATATGATAAACAAACTAAATTGTTCAATTCCAAATAAAATACAACGAATTAGCCTTAATTTTCCTTTCTAGCTATAAAATGCAAGAGGTTCTATGCAATTCTTAGATGTGTGATTATGAATTATGATTGATTTTGGTCTTCCTTTTATAAATTTATGCAAGGGTAGGGGGTGTAGTTGTGTTGATCATGATTAAGCTTGAGTTGAGTCTTTGGTTCCACCCTTTGAAGACAATGCAAAACTTATGTCCTCAAAGCTTGGGACAAGTAGACAAGATGAATGGACAAGATGCCCTTTCACTTTGAGTGATTGAGATTGAATTTGGCTTGATCCATGTGAATGCATTTCTCAAATCCTATTGGTTGATTGAATTCCCTCCCCTTTTGGGTTGTTGAGAGAAATTAGGATTTATTAAATGATTTTAATTGATTTATTTATCCATGTACCCCTTGAATGGGTTGAATTTGATTTTATTTAAAACTATACAACTAATAGAATTAATTGCACATCGATTTGATTTCACTTGATTAAAATGCTCTCAATTTTGATTTACCTTGAATTAAAGCTTGATTTTAATTTTGATTGGCTAAATGTTTGATTTAATTCAATTGCTTTGATTTTGTCCTTGATTTATCTTGACTTATTACTTAATTGTCTTTGTCCATTTTCAGGTGATTACACAGCCAATTCCCTCTCTCTGCAAATAATGGGATCTTTGTTGAATAGACAATTTGTGTATAGAATCACTGTGCCAACTTATTAACCAAATGTTATGTAAGCACTCTCAATTTTATTACATATTTTAAAATCACCAAATGGATTATTCTTATCTCTGCACGTTGTGCAGACCAACACAAGGGGCACATTCCCAATATTTCCGATTACAGTTTGCTTGAAAGTTATGAGACTTCCTTCAATTTCACGACTGATAATAGCACTCAAATCCACTGACAAAAAATTCATTTGTTGTTACAGAATTTTCTGGCCGTTTTTGCAAATTTCTGGACGTTTTTGAGGTTTCTGGCATTTCAAAGTCATGAAAAAATGTGAAAAAATCATTTCTCATTCATAGAGAAAGGTCTGGGAACCTTTTTAGATGTTTAAACAATCATTTTGAGCTTAAAAACAACCTCAAAACATCACCTAAACAGAAAAAACGTGATTCATTTTGAACAGTAAGAACAACAAATCTATTTCCTTCCAATTGCTTCATTATATTATGTTGATATAACAACTATTAAACTTTATGCACAATGTAATTGTAAAATAATGTAACATTATAATATATACAATAATATAATAATATAATATAACAATGCAAAATTGCAAAAAAATTACAATTTAATATTAATGTAAGATTTCATATTTGGAAAATGACAAAACAAAAATATACTTACTTGTTCCCCATACCTGGAAAAATAAAAACCTTACCTTTGTCATAAACATGATTTTAGTCATTTAACAATATGTTGGCAAGTGGTGTTTTGGGGCACTAGGGATCACTTGAGGTTTTTCATTCATGGCAACACTTATGCTGGAGTGATCGCATGTAGACAGTTTTGCTACTGGAGTCACAGTCATAAAAAATGACTAAGTCCAGAATCAGGGTAACAAGGTACAGTATTACAGTTTTGGTTAGCGATGGAAATGTATGAGGTATTATGGCCTACGAAGTTAGTAGAAGGTATTTTGGGACATGTATATGCTTCAATTAAGAGCGCATGATTTTTGGTGATTAGATTAGTGAGATTCAGTGATCTGAAGGTATGCGATGATAGTAAAACAATATAACAGGGTATATGAGCAATTGCAGTGATTGCGGTAAGGTTACTTGGTATGGTAACGTGCTAAGTCAGATGAATGAAGTATATTGCAGACACTTTGGTAATATAAGATCGTTGACTCTATAATTATCATTCACATAGTTTATTATTATGTTTTGTATGGTATTTGTGAAGTCGACTGGATGGCAGTTTTTGTAAAGTATAGAGTGTTTTTATGAAAGCAATATATATTGTGATTATGATGATGAAGCAAGGTTGTGAATCTAAGAGAAGAGATCAGATGCGAGATCAATAATAGACAAAGCTATAACCAGAACTATCTAAGAAAGATAAGTGCTTGTATTGTTCACATTTTGGAGAACTCTTTGTGACTGTTTTTTTTATTGTAAGAGCAGTTTGCTCACCACCTTTAACCAAGTGTTTTGTATACCTCTAACAGAGTTTTATATTCCTCTAGCAAGGAAATGTACTATGTAATAATTAGCTCCTAACAAGGCTAGATCTCCTAACATGGATATAATATTTTAGTGCATAATTGTGGGTACCATCCCCACCAGGGTTTTCCCTTGGCCAGGGTTTCCTCGAGAATAAATCATGGTGTCATTAGTAATGTGTTATGCATTAATGTTCTTTTCATTTCTGTATTATTATGGTTTATTTATAATTAGTTGAAGTTTAAATTAAAGCGTAGTAATATTGATTCACCCCCCTCTTAGTATTACCTAATCCTAACACAATATGCATATTCTAGAATCATCGCATTTTTCTTTACCATTTAAACTGCTCTTTATTTCTCCCTTCACTATTTTAAAATATTTCCCACGAATGTACTCCATTGATATCACCTGGTTATACCCATATTCATGGGTTTCCAGATTTGTAATTTTGTAACTATTTTCCCAATGCTGATTAGAAGCCCCATTATTCCACTACATCCTTCTTTTGATTTTTTTTCAAAATCAACCTTACTGTCAAATGTAGATCCTATCAAAATGTGATCATCACAGTAATGATTTAATCTCCCAACGTCATAAATGTGATTATTTATTTTACCCATCGATTTCTCAAAGAGTCCATAATTATGGTTACTTAAACCATATTGTATTCTTGACATTGTATTCTCATGTTTAAAATACATCTTATCACTATCATATGAAAAATGATTTTCAAGAGGATTATGCTGAGATATGTTTTCCATTTCATATGTTATACTCTTATTCCCCTTTATAATTTCACCGTATATTAGATTCGAAAAAGAATTGAAATCATTTTCAGATGCATTTTCTCCAACATACTCACCACAACATATGCATATATTACCCTCTTGAACTTTATCTTTTGTGCGTACTATGTGTGGCTCTTTCTCACATAATGGATTAAAAAATGAGTCCCATTTGTGGATCATTTCTTCACATTTTTGTGGAGCTTTATTACTGTAGATTTGAAAAAAATTCAAAATTATTCTTAGGCACACTTTCCCTATCATAGTGTATATATTCCTCTGATATTTTGTCCTCCTAGAGATAGTAATTTATTTTATCAAATTTAGCCTAAGTGTGCATTAGCCCTTTAATTTGTCCATTTAGGGAAATTGATAGAAAATTATGACCATTTTTTTGGACATACTTTTTATACTCCATATCTAATAAGTCTGAAATTTCCTCTGAACTGAGAGAATGTTCCTCTTCATTATTGAACTCATTTGAATTTATTTTTATACAAGTCTCTTCTTGGATGGGATCCTCTTCCATCTGATCTAAACTTTCTTGTTCATCTGAATCTAGAATATCATTAGGTTTTTGTGCCCCTTCTGTAACTTTATCATTTTCTTCCATTACATCTTCATATACAATTTTAAGAATAAGCTTTACTTGAACACGAGTTACTCCTAAACTGTATATTTTGTTTAAACTGTATACTTGATCTCATAGAAAATATCCATCATCTTTATAAACAAACTCACCATATTTTCATTATCATACCATTCTAAATTAATAAATGCATCCAAGGGAGATATGCATGATTCATCCCTATCATGGAACACATTAAGGAACCATTGTTCAAACTGTATCTATGATGAAATGCATTGTGTAGGTAATGACTCATATTTTTCCCTTGCATTATTCTTTAGTGACCATGCAAATACCTTCATGGCATCATTTTTTGTATCAATTCCATATTTGTTAAGGAATATATAAAGAGCATCTAGATGATCAATAGCTGATTCTTCATAATTTTCGTAGAATTCAGGTACCTTATGTGAATATTTTGAAAACCATTTATTAGAACTGCATTTGAATTTTCTAAGATCCAAAGGCTTGATGTCAAAAGGAATTATGAAGTATCTGAACAAATGTCTAACTAAGTCTACCATTAACTAAAAGATAAATACTCATTTCCCTCCAGGTTCAAAAAATGAAACAACCTTGAGTTCTTAATCCCAGCAGAATCACTTTCGAAAAACTTTATACGAAGTCGCCACCTCAAGTGTCTCGAGGAAAATATTTTTTTCTTGCTTGTCCTAAGTAGAAATCTGAAAAAATTTACATAGAGTCGCCACCTTCTTCATAAGAAGGATAAAATCATACAATTGATTCTGAGTTCTGTCTCTAGTAGATTCTGACTCTCTGATCACTATAAAATATGAATAATGTTGTCACAACTCCCCAGTAGAGTCGCCAATTTGTTGGTGCTCAAAAATGTTGGATTTGATATCCAGTTGTTTTCACCAACTAACGAATTCAACCACGATTGTGATTTGAATCCCTGTAATTTAGGTTAGTAAACCAAGGCTGGTAGGCCCAAATCTAAGATTTCTAAAATACTTCAAACTATTCTAAGCTATGAAAATTGCTTAAAAGATCAATTATCTATATTGTATGAACCTACATCAAAATATGATCATCAAAATGTATTTGAAATAAAAGTATAATAATAGAAGAAATGAATCTAATATTAGTAAACTCTAAGACATAACTCAAAATAACAGTTTCCAATAGATAACGAGATCAGTGCCTAATCAATATTTGGGCTATAGAGTCAGAGATGTTTTCAATTCTACGTACAATTTAGAGATGGTTTTAAAAATAAGACCATCATTCCAAGGCTTCCGCATGAATCATAATCTAATTCCAATATTACAGTCAGTTCAATCGAATTTAACTCTATTGTCAGAGACTAATTGAGCAGGATAAAGATTGATAAACATAATTTTCTACTGATAACTTGAGACTACAAACTAAATTTGAACTATAAAATCAAGAGAATAGAACACAATGGAATAACCTATTTCTAGATAGATATGAGGACTAATTAAAAAACAAGCAAAAACTCATAACCTCAAGCAATAAGGAAAAAGGCACTTATCTTTATTAATATCGGAAAACATGTACATATGAGTTCATCATTGTAGTAGTGAATCTAATTTCTACAGAGATTTTTTCTAATTATAAAAAGTGTGTGTCTCTCTCCTCAGTCCTGGTATCCATATTTATACATTTTTGAATAGATGTAAACAAGCTTTGGACCAAGGCATCGTTTCAAAACAAACCTAATCACTAACTCCAACTTTAAATTTACAATATAAAATATTAATCAATTAAAAGATTAATATATGTAATAATCAAATCTTCATTTTTCCATTAAGGTTTATATTTTGAAACCCTTTTTTAAAAAATACATTTTTTTAGTGAAATATTTTCAGAACATAAACACCTATTCTCTCAAAAATATTTTATAGCTTAAAAAATAATCAACCCCTATAATATTTTCAAACATTAATGTAGAGTAACAATATTAAAAAAAATACACTAATGAAGCAATATTTAAAAGTACATTAATGTATTAATCAAGATATAATTAGGGTATCTTAAGAATTTACATTTTTAAATAATACCCTAATCAATTGTGTATCTTCGTAAATTAAATGCATAGTTAAAAAGAATATGCTTCTTTCAACAAACCTAAAAGAAAGAACATAGATCACCATAGTAAATATCTACAATATGGACATAAGGTGAAAAATATACATTTCAAAGTTAATAAGAGAGAAAAGAGGTTCAATTATATTTATTCACCCTAATGATTAATTTCCAAAATTACTATAGGGTAGAAACATTCTAAGTATATCTTTTCTCCTTTACCCATATTCTCAAGGAATACAATAGAACAATTGGTTAGGGTAGGATGGATAGTTAGGATAGAAAAGAGGGTAGGGTGGAGAGGTTGAGTGTTCAACTCCCTCTCCCCACCCTTTTGTAAAAATAGCAATCACACCTTAGGGTGCAATAGGTATGCCATAGAGTTATGAAAATGTCATTTAAGTATTTGTCTGTTTGTTTTTTACTCCCTCTCATCCTCTCTAGATCTCCTTATCTCTTTATCAACCTATCTCTTCCTCTTTTATCTCTCCCTCTCTATGCCTTCCTTTGTATCTACTTACATCTCTTTCTATCTTTACCTCTTGATCTATTTCTATCACTAGATATCTATTTTTCTCTCATTCTTCTCACTCTATATTCATCTCTATCTCTATCTTCCTCTCCCCCTTCCATATCTAGACACATCTCCCTCTCTCTATCCATCCATCTCTATGAATCACCCCCTTCCTAAACCTTTAAATCTCCACATCTCCATGTTTCTTCCCCCACCACTCCCTCTATATCTATCTTTTTATCTGTTCATCCCTATATATCTCCCCCTCGCTACCTCTCTATATATCCCTTTCTACCTCTATTTTTATCTTTATATCTCTCCCTCTTTCATTCTCTTTTTTTTTATATATATATTTATATACTCCATCACCCCTCTCTCTATTTCTCCCTCTCCTCTCTATATCCATCTTCTTCTCATTCTCCATCTCCATACCTCTCTCTATCTCATTACTCTCTCTCTTGCTCTTCCCTCTACACCACTCTCTCTTTCTATCCCTATCTCTCCCTATCTCCCCTTATCTTTGGTAGGAGAGAATTCTATTATAAAAATAAAAATCTAAAAATTCTATACATAAATTTTATTACTTACATTATATTTTTTATATAATATAATACAATAATTATGAAAATCTTAAAAAAAAAGAAAAGATATATAAACAATTTGAAATGTATAACCACCGTTTATTATTACAATATGTCATAATTCAAAAACTAAAAATCCGATTCTAAAATAATTTTCTAAAAATTAAACATATAAAAAATATCTACACTATAATATAATAACTAAAATCTAAAACTCTAATGTATAATTATATTGTATAATTATAGTTCTACTTATTATTCAGTATTGATATTTTTAATATGTTTAATTTTTATTAAAAAATTTAGAAAATTATTTTAGAAATTATATATTATCCATTGCTGCAGAAAATGCAAAAATTATATATTATGGAACGCTATGCACCATAGATTTTTTTTTAGCTCGTCTTGTCATATTAGGAATACCTTTGATGTAATTATCTATCATTGTATACAATAATAATTTATTTTTATTTACATTTTCAAAATTTTCTACCATTTTCAATTAAAATTTATTATTGAATAAATGTGAGCCTTTCTATTTATAAGGAAATAATATTAGGCATATTCACAAAAGTAAATAAATGGAAATGAGATTATGCTATTAAAAAAACACAACACATGAAGCTATTAAAGTTTTAAACGGAGCCGAGGCAGCAAAAACATAGATAGCAGATAAAAAAGAAATTTAAATGTTTAACAGTACTGAAGATTCATATGAAAATTTCTAATTTACACCGTGTATGATTTTGTTAGTAGTCCATTAAGCTTATATCTTACTAAGGGGGACACTTAGTTTTTTTTTTTCAAACTTCCCTTATATATTTTACGTTTTAGTTTACGATTATCCAATACCCATTTTTTACGATAAAGCGCGAAAACAGTGGCACCATGAACAAAAGGGAAGCCTGCAAATTAGCACGAGGGAGGTGGAAAATGAAACTGAAGCAGCACTACATCCGCCAGCTGCCCCACCTTTTTTGGTTTAGTTAGGGATGGAAACTTCCGCTTTCGTCACACGATGAGATGTCAAAGACGGTGGCTTTTCATTTCTAATTTTTTAATCCGACGGGCAAGATGATTTCTATGGTCGTCCACTCCTCTGGTATGTTTGGAGTCGTTGATTTTAAATTTCAGCTCCTCCTTCTCATATGAAAACACTACATCGTAAATATTTTTATTTAAAACTATTTTTTGTTTTCAAATAGGGAATATTAATAATTTGAGTATGCTTTTGAAACTTCCCCTTTTTTAATTTATTCTTAAAATAATTATTTATGTTTTCAAAAGAATATACATTTCCCTCTTTGTACAAAAATTTATACCCTAATGATAAATATCATTTCTTTGACAAGGGTAAACATATTTAAAAATAAATAAAAATAAGGAATATATTTTCTTTTAAAAACATTATTAGATCTAATAAAGTATTTTAGCCATAGAGAATACTTCCCTGTCAAATTTGAGCTTGCAAATTTAGGTGTCAACAATGACACTCAATACAATTCATAATGTGACATAGATATTGTACACACAAAAGTAGTGCACTTCTATGAATCCTTACATACAAAAAAACTCAAGAATGAGCCCTCACAAATCGATCCATAGCTCTTTATGTATGGAGTTGCAAGATTGTAAAATTGCTCTCAGCTAGAGCTATGAAGCTAATGACCTTGCTAGTCAACCACACAATGAGAGATTCAAATGAAGACAAGGGCAAGAGTGCCAATATCTCCAATGAAATCAAATGAAATGCAATGCAAGTAAACTAAGAATGAAGATGCAAGCTAAGCTAAATGATAACAATGCAATGCTTGAAAGGAAATCTAATCTATGAAAGGAAAGTACAAGCTAGACCATAAAAGGGAAGTACAAGGATTACAACCCCTCCTAATTAAGCTATGTGAGACTAATCTATTGCATAAAGGAAATCTATACTAAGAATGCCATGATTATACAACTATGAAAGCAAACTAAATGAGATGCAACAACAATGTCTTCAAAGCTTGGATGCAAGAATGTCTTCAAAGAGCTCCAAATGACCTAGAAAACCTACAGCATAACATTAGCATAAAACATGAATGAAATCTCTATGCAAATGAGGAAGAGAGCTCTCCTTTTATAGGAAATGAAAAGGAATGGACCATGGAGATTAAGAGGCAAAAGACTTAATCAATGGTGGAGCATCAAAGAAGAGAAATCCATGTGCACAAGTATCCTCCAATGAGAAAATAATAGTTGACTTTTGTGTCCATATAAGACAAAAAATGCTTTTCTTCTTTTTATAAAATAAGAATAATACTTTTTTTTGTGCAACTTAGGATAAGAGGAAAAGTGGGGCTTTTTATTTAATAAAAGGGGAGGAAATATTCTTTTTAAATAAATAAAAAACTTAGGATAAAATGGTTAGCCCAAGGAAAATAATCAAAAAATGATGAAAATAGGATTTGATCAAGGAAATTGATATTTGAAAAATGTTGATTTTTGATTTAGGGATTTGATAAATTGCTAAACGGGGGCCCAAAGTCTAAGCGACCATTTTAGGGTGCATACATTTGCCCCTCTTTGACTAATGTGTGATCATTTCATGAACACATGTGGTCAAAAAAGAATTAAAATGTGAGATCGATTTGGGATCACAAAACAACCCAGATGTGTGTTCATTTTGGGAACACATCAGGACAAAGATAAGCAAAAAGCTGAAAGACAAGACCAACACCATCGCTACTAGGTGCAAATCAAGCCTTAGACAAAACTATCGCCGTCACTGCTAGGCAATAATCAAGTTTGAAAAATAGGAGATAAAAATTGAAAGACAAAATCACCACCGTCGCTGCTAGGTGATAATCAAGTCTCAAAATAAGGATCTCAAGTTGAGCTGAATGATAAAGTTGAATCAAAGATTAAAGCTGATAGGTACCGCCCCCTCAGAATCAAAATTGAAATCAAGTAGAGGAGAACATAAAATTGATAAACTTGATCAAAGCACTAGAAATCATTATCGAAGAATAAGATAATAGGATAACCATCAAGCAGTGAAAACCTGCCCCAAGTTGACTAGGTTTGACTGGGAAAGATGTAGGATAAAAATTAAGTCAAACCTGAGAGAAATGAAGTGAGTGAGAATGAATGATAGACTAGGAGGTTTGAAAGAGATGGGGGTGAAGAAATGAAGATGCCCCAACAAAGATCGAAGGATCAGGCCTCAAGTGGTCAGCCAACTGCGCAAAAGAGGGTGAAATTTTGAAATGTGATTTTGACTATCAAGATTAACTCAAATTTCAATTTTGAGTCTGAAAATGGATCCAGGATGTTGAAATTAGCTAGGGGTGCAATTTTTGCACAATTTCAAGGTGTTTTGAAAATTAGGTCAAAATGCTATATAAGGGGCAAAAAGTATCATTTTCAAAATCATTTGACTTTTAGCCATTTTGAGAATTTTGAGAGCTTAGAGAGAGAAAATGGCCTAGCAAGCAGGAGTTCCCGTTCATAGGCATCGATTCGAGTGAGCCCAGTTGCACAACCGGCCTCTACACTATCTTGCCCCGGTATGTTTTCAGAAAATGTGTCTGTTTGAGTCATTTATTGCATTTAATATGCTTTTAACACATTTTTAAATTTTTAAAAGTTCAAATTTTGAAATTAGGGTGAAGTATCATGTGATACTTTAGAAGTATCGTGCCCTTTGGGGAGAAACATCGCGCGATACTTCGTGGGTCCCTAAACTATCGCACGCGTATAGACACCAGTGTCGCATGATAACTGGCAAACTATCGCACGATACCAGGTGAAGTATCGCACGACCAAAGGTATATTGCTCTACTATAGAAAGAAGTATCGCACGATACTTGTTCCAAAAGTAGTATCGCCCAAGTGCAAAATTTGATATTTTAAGTATTTTTGAGCAAAAAATGACATGGGTCTAGACAAGTTTTACGTTGTATATGTCTTGTACTAATTTTTAGACATTCATCATGATATGTACTGACATCTGGCTTGGTTTAATGGTTTGCAGGAGCACTTTTCGGTGCTACTCATCAAAGCACCGAAGGTGGTGGGCCTGAAGTACGCCCATGATCTTGATGATCCGAGCAAGGCTGACTTGAGAGCAATGAGATTTGGATATTTGGTGCGGTTCCCAGATATCTAGGCTGATCATGGGTTGTTGACTGCTCTTGTCGAGAGATGGCATAGTGAGCACAACACCTTCCACCTATGGGCCTTCCACCTGCCCACAGGAGAGGCATCCATCACACTGGAGGACATCTATCAGATTCTCTGAGTCCCATGCCATGGAGAGCCGATGAGTAAAATCATGTTTTAAGATATAATCATTTAAATATAATGTTCCCATATGATGAAAACTAACATGATTATTTGCTAGCACAGGTGTACTATGATTAGGATGCCACTGAGGGCCGACATGCTATCTAGGGCATGTTTCAGGATGTCACTATCATTGACAAACACGTTAGCTAGGAGCGATTGATAGATGATTTTGGCAGAGACTTCCCAGTGCCATGCATTGTTGCGTCCATCATCTCACAGGCCTTGATGACTAATCATAGTCAGAAGGGATTTCCTCTCGAATGGGGTAGACTACTGGTGGACTTGGTAGGCAGACCTTGGCGCATGGCATGGGGACTTGCCATACTTGCAGAGATGTATCATGAGTTGCATGAGATCGTCTGCAGGGACGATCGAACATGGGCTTGCGGTGCCATCCTAGCACAGGTGTGGGTTTGGGATCACATCATTGTGATATAGCCCAGGGTTCAGCTAAGGGAGCAGAGATACCCATACATATACATGTACAAAGGATTCATATCACATGCACATACTGGGGATGTGACATACTATAGGCGGATCCTAGTTCAGATGACCTCATTCACATGGAGGCCATATAGGGATGCTGAGGCATGGGGGGATGCAGAGGATGAGTTGAGCTATATGTTGTGTAGCCGACCATTGGTAGGTCGACACTTTGAAATTATTGAGAGGTTCTGCATCACACGGGTATGGCGATAGTTTGGGCGGTAGCAGTGGGTCTCCATAGAGACTACTACTTATGCCAGGGCACGGGACGAGGAGGGACATGGGTGGCTACCCATGTTAGACTATCAATAGGCCATGGCAGAGACAAATGGCATCAGGAGGGAGCCTTGGGAGTACTTTCCTGATATGGCAAATGTAGGATCAGATGCGACATACAGGGTTGAGCGGCGGAGGGCACCATTCCCTCGTTTCATAGTACCTGATGCTCCGGTAACAGCTTAGGGTGGGGATGGATATGATGGGGGAGATAGAGGGAGAGGGAGAGGGAGAGAGAGAGGGAGAGGGAGAGGGATGGAGAGGGGGAGGGATCAGGATCAGGTGGCCAGAAATGGCCATGGGGACAGAGATCAGCGACCCCTGAGGACAAGGTGAGGCTAACTCACCGACAGGCAGAGGTACAACAGGATCAGCCTGCAGGAGGGGATGACCTAAGAGCCAGGATCCAGGTCCTAGAGATGGAGATGCAGCAGTTACACATCACCATAATAGTGAGAGAGTAGCAACTAGCTGACCTGAGGGTAGAGAGAGATCAGTAGATCACTAATCTCAGGGCAGAGATAGCACACCGGGAGCAGGTGGCACAGGCTGATGCAACAAAGATCCAGAGAGAGTCAACATGAGTTGCTTATTACCATGGACTCTACCTACAGGCTATACCCGAGGGACAGAGAGTGCCATCTTACTCTTAGAGAGTGAGCATATCAGATATGGTGCCAAATAGGGCAGCAGCACCACCTCCACCACCACCACATGATGGGGAGAGTTAGACCTAGGTTTAGGGCTTAGGTTTAGATGTTTTTAGACATATCCTGAGACTTATGATCCGGATTTTGGGATCTCATATTGTATGTTTGTATGATGACATTGATTTATATATGAGATTACTGGATGTTCAATATATCTTGTGTTTACGTCTCACTTGTGATGGATGTATCAGTTTATGTATTGTCTTGTCATTTTGCTCAAAATGTATGTTTATATGCTCATGTATATTCTCTCTCATAGATGTATGTTTAATTCTCATGTGTATGATATAGACTCATGTTTCTGAAAATAACATTTTTTGAGATATAGATATGATGATAAGATTAACCCCTTGTGATGACAGGAATAGGTTTGAGATGAAAGACAGAGTGAAAGACATGATCGAGAAAAGGGGAAATGAGCGCAGTTGACTGACAGGTCCACGTAAGATGAAAAGGAGAGCTCTCTCCATATGCAAGATGCAAAACCAAACTAATATGAACCTAGGAATGCAAGCTACTATGAAAAGTGGTTGACTTGCAAGGTCACAACACTTATAGACATCCAATTATCATCATCGAGCATTATTGGTAGCGTCGTAAGATCATACAATACTCACTAGTATGACTATGAGTATATGAATATGATCTATATTAGATAGAAATGTGGGAATCCCACCTAGGCACCAAAGACATGTAGGTCAAGATGACTAGTGCAGTGAGATTACCTAAGTTTACTATAGCGAGATTATGCTTGCATCAAGACATAAGAAGGTCCAGATGGCTATAAGCATGCACTCACAAAACAATCAAGGATAATACCTTGTCAATCATTAGTGTTAGGTAGGACCAGCATAAATGCTCATGACAGTTAGGATCAACAAAATATACCCACAAGCAGATAAAGAAATAAAACATGTTCTCATACCCTCAGTCTTCTAGCTATGCATCATTGAAAACTTCTCAGGGAGAGACCACTCATCAAAGAAATCATCATAGACAACACACAAAATAAATAAAGTCAACATATCTCAATGAGTCAAGTGTTTAAGTGTGTGTGTGTTGGTCATAGAGTCAAAATTTGAGTATCAAATTTGCTAATGAGCGATATCGCATCATACTTAGACTGGTGGGTAAGACATCTAACAAATGTTGAGAAACACTCGACGCTAGGGTAGTGTTAAAAAACATTGTTTGGGGTGGTGTTGAAAAACACCTATTTGGGGAATGCCCCAAGAGACAAACGCACCTAAAGGACCTATGCTAACAGGTATGCCCCCTAGACAAAGACAAAGACCAATTCTAGACCAAGGCAACAAGGTCAAGTCATGATGGAGAATGGCTAAGGGTTGAGGATGCATGCTAAAAGACAAGGGTGCAAAGGCCTCAAGTAGTGCCTATTTCCAGGTTTTCACCACTTGGAAGAATTTTTTATTTTTTCATTTTTATTTTTTTGTATTTTTTCTACCAAGGTGCATGTTTCCAAATTTTCACCAGGGCACTTTTTCACCAGGGTAGGTTTTTAGCATGTAGTGTCGCAACTTTTGGGAAGCAAACACTACCGCAAGACAAGACTTTTCAATACTATTATAATTTATCTCATAAGATACTAGAGTACAGCTAATGTAATAGATGGCTCTTTCCTTCCCCGTATCATCAAGTTGAGCCAACAATGCCCCCAAGGAAGATTATGTCGCTGAGATGTATAAAATCAATGGTTTTCCTGGGACATGAGGCATCAAAATTGGAGCACTAGCCAAGTATTGTTTTATTTGATCTAGGCTCTTTTGGTGATCCTCATTCCAAGCACATGTGGCTCCCTTATGCAATATCTTGTTGAATGGTTGTGCTCTATCTGTAAGCTATGAAATAAACCTCTGTATGGATTGGAGTCATCCTTGAAGATTTCTCATCTGACTAATGTTCTTAGGAGGTGGCATATCTAATATGGCTTGAACCTTCTCAGGATCGACCTATATTCCTTTGGCTGAAATTATGAATCCTAGAAGTTTACCTGAGGTAACCCCAAATGCCAACTTTTTCAGATTCAATCTTAACTAAAACTGCTCCATTCAATCTAGAATTACTTCCAAATCTTGTAGGTGCGTACCCCTTTGCTTAGACTTGGCCAAGGTATCATCCACATAATCCTCCATGTTTTTATGCATCATATCATGAAATATTGTGGTCATAGCTCTTTGGTATGTGGCTCCTGCATTTTTTAATCCAAATGGCATGACATTCCAACAATAGGTTCCCCATGCACATGTGAAGGCTGTCTTTTCTTGATCCTTAGGAGCTATTTTTATTTGGTTATAACCGGAAAAACCATCCATTAAAGAGTATATCTCATAGCCCGCAATCATATCCACTATCATGTCTATGTTAGGGAGTGGAAAGTCATCCTTTAGGCAAGCTTTGTTAAGATCTCTGAAGTCTGTGCATACATGAATGGACCCATCATGTTTTGAAACTGGAACAATATTTGAGATCCACTCGGCATAGTCGATAGCTCTAATAAATCTTGCTCCTAAGAGCTTTTCTAATTTAGCCTTAACAAGGAGAGCTATATGAGAGTGCATTTTCCTCAACTTCTATTTTACTGGTTTAATTCTTGGAGCTATAGATAAGTGATGCATAATAAGATTAGTGTCAAGCCTTGACATGTTTGAATATGTCCAAGAAAAATTGATTCTCTTCTTTTGTAAGAATTTTGTGTATGCCTCTTTTTCTTGCACTGACAGAGACTGAGCTAGATGAATCACCTGTGGAGCCTCTTCTATATTCAAATTTACTAGTTGTGTAGGCTCAATAAGAACTAATGACCTATCTTGGAAATAACTTGACAGGTTATTAAGTACCCCATCCTTAGGTGCCTCAAAGAGGTTTTCACCTTCGGATACATCCTTTCTTTTTACTTTTTTGGGTTCTAACACCGCCACATAGTGGTTTTTACCATCAGAACCATTTCTCTTTTTTTTCTTTTCTTTTATTTTGTGACTGAGGTACTTAATATCCGGCTCTGTCATACTTGTTGTAGGTTCACTGGTGGAAGAGACTACAGGTTCAAGAGCATTCAGGTAGCAAGCTATTTCATAGTCATTGTGAAAAGTGAGAAGTCAAGGCTCTTGACCAAGTTGTGACCAATCAATCAAATGATGGTTGACAAGGGGTAAGTCAATGACTGGTTCAACATTATTAATATGAAAGGTAGTATCCCTAGTGATCGCACACTTAGGATCTATCAAGTCTCCTTCTAAGACACCCAAATTAGGACTCGTCCTACCAAATGAAGCGTCATCCACTAAGGCAATTCAAGGAGTCCAATCCTCTAGTCCTACACTAGGTTTGTTGGTCGCATCGGGTTGAGTACTATAGGTGTGGACAACATCCATGTCTAAATCAACTGTTGCATCTGAAAGTGAGTCCCATTTGAACTCATGTGAGTCTGTCTCTAAATCAGTATTTGGGCCTCTTGATGTAGAAGCCTCAAGGTTGGGAGGGATCTCCCCTTCTTTGGCACTAGCGTTGTTACCATCCATCGCAACTAGGATAGAAACACTTTCCATTGTCAATCTAGCATTCATATAGTCACTATTTGTCGTAGCTAGGATAGGAGGACTGACAATTGTCAAATCTTTTGAATCTCCCCAAAGGAGAGTTGTTGAAGGCACCCAGTCATCAGACATGTCTTGCTGATTAGAAAGATTAGGTGTGTAGTCTGAGTCATTGTCACTATCCGTCATAGCTGAGATAGGGACGCTTGTTTGTTTCTCATGTTTAAAACCTAAGCTAACTGTCGACTTAGTCCTATGACCAAAGAGAGCATGGTTGAGTGGTTCAGCCTTGGCATCTAACCTGTGACTGAGAGGGCCATGACCTGGGTAGCCCATGTTGGTGACCAATGTGTATCCTCTCCCATAAGTTCAAGGAGATGGAGAAAATTTTTCATTATGTAGGTACTTTTCTTCTCTGTATATCCAATCTCTGACAGCCACCTCTTCTTTCTCATGCTGAATAGGTACTGAAGACTCTGCAAAAGTATCGAACAGAGTCATGGCTGAAGACGAGGGATGCATCTCTTGTGATAGTTTACCATAGGACCTAGGTGAAATTGGCAATTTTGTAAAGGAGTCAATTTGATATCCTCCCATACCAAGGTCTATGGACTTGAATTTATCTTTACATTGCTCAAGAGTTGCCCCAAAATTGTCTGCTTCTCTATTTAAGGGAACATGGGCCCCTACTGAAATGACATTAATAGATAAGGTACTATCACCTGGTATGTAGAATTCTATGCCATTGTATGGAAACTTGACACATTGGTGATAGGTAGATGGTACTACTTGCATGTCGTGAATCCATGGTCTACCTAGTAGGATGTTGTATGCTAGAGGACCAGCATCAATGATTTGAAATAAAATGTCCTTTTCAATAGGACCAATTATAACTGGAAGAATAGCTAACCCCTTAGAACTTCTCTCATCCTCATCATAGGCTTTGATAGTGATTTTCTTCCTAGTGTCAATGGCATGCTCTAAGTAACCCAGGTTTTTCAAAAGACTTAGAGAAAAAATATTGAGCCCAACACCCCCATCTATCAACACATGCCACATGGGTTTTATGGATCATGACCTCAATGTGAAGGGCAAGATTGTGCGGATGGCTCAAGGCTTTATCGTCTTCTTTGGAAAATGTAAGGTAATGTGGGCTAGCTAGGTGGTTGACCATGTTCTGGAATTGGTTGACATCTATATTATTAGGGTTATTTGCTACGCGTAAAGCATCCTCAAGGACACACTTGTGTCTAGGAGACAATTCTAAGAGCTCAAAAATGGAAATCTGCGCTGGCGTTCGCTGTAACTGATCAACAAGGTTGTAACTTATATCAGGACCAACTGCAGACTTAGGAGGAACACTTTTGGACACTGGTTGCTTGGATTTGTTAGAGTTAGGACCTCTAATGATGATAGGACCTTGGGACTGACCCCTAGTAACAACATTGAGAGGTTGAGATGACCTTCGAGATTGAGGACCTCTAAGCACAACAATGGGTCCTTCATCAAATATTGGAGGTGAGCTTACATCATAGTCATGGTGATCATTCCCTCTCATCATGTTGACATCATTGTCCACAACCTCAAGCATATTAATGACATTTTCCGCAACTGTATAGGTATAATTGATTGCGGCCTTGCCACTCTTGTTTTGAGAGGTCTCCCCCTTTTCATACTTAGGCAAGGGCTCCTTAAAGGCTTTGTGGTCTACGTTTGTGGTCAATCCATCAACTTGCAATTTCCCACTCTCAATAAGGTCTTGAACAAGATGTTTGAGTTTAAAAAAACCTTCAATGTCATGTCCAATCCCATTGTGGTATACACAGTAAGCTTTCTCATTCCACCAATAAGGTTTAGGATCCGGTATGCGAAACTGTGTAGGATCCTGAGGTTGTGCCAAATTATGAGCAATCAAGGTCTTAAAAATGTCTGCATAAGAGTCTCCAAGCTTGGTGAATTGCCTCTTTCTGGACTTAGGTTTATTTTGGTACTTGGGCTTATGCTCTTGTTGATCTAAGGATGTCTGCAGCTTCATAGCTTGAACTGTGTTAGATAGATTAAGAACTCCTTGTTCCTTAGGTTGTGGAGAGTCAACAACTCCGTCATTGACTACGTGCTTATTTTTGTTCCAATATGAGTTCTTTTTGTCCTTATTGTTGTTGTTATTGTTTTGGCCATTGTTGTTGTTACTTTGTTTGGCCAAAATACCTTGTTCTTTTAGAACATCCTCGATGCGACATGTAGTTTCTACCATAGTGTCAAAACAATTAAAGACCATTTTTCTAACTTCATATCTTAGTTCTGGAACTAGATTGCTCATGATGATATCAATCCTTTCTTCCTTAGGGATGGACCTAGAATATTTGGAGCATAAGCATCTCCACCTTTGTAAAAATGTCACAAATGGTTCCCCTTGATTCTGTTTTAATTTACACAAATCAAGCATGGTGACTGACCTTGATAGATTATATGCAAAGTGCTGCACAAACCTTTGGACAAGTTCTTTAAAAGTTTTAACAGGAGGGGTAATGTTAGTAAACCACTCCATAGCTTGGCCTTTAAGGCTCCTTGGGAATAATCTCATAAGGTAGGAGTCCTCATGATGAAATTCAAAGCTCATGATATAGAACTATTGTACATGGTCATGGGGGTCACCACTACCATCATATTTGTCATATGTGGGGATTTCAACCTTTCTAGGAAAATCTACCATAACCACACTTTTGTCAATGGGATTGGGACATATGGAGTCCAAGTTGAAGGAACTCTTAGGAGCCATCAATTTTTTCATAGTCTTTTGCATCTGCTTAATCACCTCATCGGTTGAAGGGTTTTGCTTCTTAATCTTTTGGTCCACATCAAAGTTGTATGGGACTTTTGCACCCTTATTGATTAGACTTTCTAAGAACTGATCCTTATTTTGCTCCACATACTTCTCCACATATTGTTGGAAGGATGGTTCTTGTTGCATTGTCATAAAATCAATAGTGTCAAAGTTGGCATTGCTTCCTCCATGTTGAGAGCCATGATGAGCTCGTTGGGAGGGTTGTCTTGAATATCTAGGAGGTGATTGTCTACTATGATGGTTATACTGAGAAGTCCTTCTTCTTCTAGGACTAGGTGATCTTGATGGGGTCCTTGACCTTCTTCTAGCTCTTGGACTTGGTGAGGGAGTAGATGGTGCAGAGTTGGTTCCACTGTTGGTACCCCTATTGTTGAATTGATCATGGAGTTATTGCGCTAGGAGCCTATCTCATTCTTCTTGTGTGGCTCTTCTCCTTATGTCTCGCAAAGCTTGTTCCTCATCCTCCAATTGTTTGAACCTTTCTTCCTTAGCAGCTTGTTCATCCAAGAAGGCTTGCTTTTCTCTCTCAATGTGCCTCAACCTGTCACTTGTGTATCATGAGGTGTCTCTAAGTGGAGAAGGTTGTCTTGAATGTCTGGGTACATTAGCTGCATTGATATGAGCATCACTAGATTTTTTGTTTTGGTCTTCATGTTGTGACCATGTATCTGAGTGAGCTTGCCTATGATGTCTCTCAGCTCTTTGATGAGCATCTAGATACCTTGTGTTGATAGGAGGTGATCCAGGTGGACTATCAAAAGAAGACCCAGCGGACATCGTGTGACCTCTATGTCATTGGAACATGTCATTAAGAGTTTGATTCATTGCTTCTCTTTGTTGTCTAGTGAAGGTGTAACTCATATCCATATTTGATGAAAAAGGTGCTAAAGAGGAACTCAATTCATTGGGATTACTCTTTGGGTCAAAACAAACCTCAAACTCACTCTTAGGGGATTGATCGAAAATGGGTTCCTTTCCCTTTCGCTGTTGACGAGTCTTAACTAAGGGTAACTGATTAAAGACAATCGGGGGTTGTTTTCCTTGATTCACTTGGTACCTTGTTGTAACTGACATGAAAGAAAAGGATTTTGGAAGATAAGATGATCTCTCAAAGTGTCAATCACCAAACTAAGATAATTAAAGTTCTCTAATGTCCAAAAAGAGATGGTAAGATAGAAATTGCAAATGGCGTTACCAACACTGTCAAAGAGGTGCTAAAATAAAAGGGTCAATATCCTTGCACATTTGAACCAGGAGGATGGACTTAACCAAATTGTATAATTGAAATTGAATTTGAGTGGAAATGATTTGGACAGAAAGAGTACTAGAATTCTCCAAGAATGTTACTAACAAGTCTAGAGATATACTTTCTCAATAGGAATAATCTTCTAACTTGACAATTCTTCGCAAGGTGACTTTGTAAATCATATGACACTACCCCTAGAGGGCTAAAATAGAAATTCAGGGTAAAGACAAGCTTCCAGCGGTAAGATAAGTTACCTTCCTAAAGACCTAGCCAACTAAAAGCAACTGCAAAATGACTGAAACCAGGTATATAGCAGAAAAATCTCAGGTGACACTTTCCAGGCTAACCAGGCGATGCTTCTCACTGAGGCGATATTTCAACTTTCACCAGGCGATAGATCTCACAATAACTAGGTGATATACTCCAGGCAGGTCGGGCGATAAACCAGAGGAAATGAACTATCACGTGATATTTATTTTCAAAGCAGGCGATACTATTGCAGAATTGTTCAACTCTTGACCAGAATTGTGTAAAATTTGTGTTTTCAGATCTGTTTGATCAAAATTTTCAGTTTGAGGGTTGATTTTTCGATTCCAATCACAATGACAGTAGTAAATTGACAGGTTTGAAAACAGTATGGGATCAAACATGTCTTCAAGCACTTGAAACAAGGGCAAAAGCAACCTTTCCAAGACAAACACTTGTGATATCAAAATAGAAAAACACCATATGAATCTACTGATTGTTTGAATGTTCAAGAACATTGGCACTAGTATTACACAATCGAAGACACTTCAAGCAATATATATCCTAGAAAGTCAAGGCTCAATACTTAACAACTTGGCCCACACTTGATGCTCACTTGCCTCACACAAAGTGGTTGCCCATAATAGATATTGGCTTTGTCATGGAAGTGCCAAAGACACAACCAAAGAAACACATATGGTGAGTAATCTTGGGGTGATCCAGGTTATTCCACTTGGATCAATCCTTGCACCAAGAAGCTAAGCGGCAAAATAGGGTGGCCTCTAACTATGGTTCTTAATAAGGGCTTCCATTCATAGTACCCCTCTTGCTCCTCATAAAGGACTGGGACCTCGCAGCCTCAAGAGTACCTTAAGCATTCTTGCTCAATACTTTCATCATGGTCACAATCCCACAAGTACTCACATCAAGCGAAGACAAGCACTACGTCTACCAAGGTTTTGTGTCCTTGATAGCCTTGAGTTTATAGTGGGTCAGAATAGCTGACAATAAGCTTGTCCCCACTTGGGTCATTCCTCTTGATTGCTCAAGAGTAGGCCCACTAAAGGATTCTAACAATCTAAACAAAAATGGATCAACTTACGAGGTTCAAGGATTTTGTTTCACCACAAGGGTGAAGAACACACTCCTTTATCTCAAAGCCTTCTCCCAAACACACCAAGCAAAGGTTCAATTACCCTCTTGCCTTCAAAATCCAAAGATGGGTCAAGATTTTCTAGTTCACCACAAGGGTGAAGAGCATACTTCTCCTACCATCCAAAAATTTCTACAACAAGATATTAAGTGCTTATGAAATGAAACAACTAGTATATGCCGCACTCAATAAAGAAAGTAATTAAACAAGCACTTGATTTGGGTTTTTATGCTTTGGGCAGCCCTGCAAAAACCATTAGTAGCCCTTGTGCATTTGAAACTTTGACATGCATTCTTTTAGCAAAATATTTCAAGAAAATGCACCTACAACCACAACTTGTTAGCCCAACAAGGTTAGAACAATCCAAAATCCAATTAGCTCCAAGCAATCCACTATCAAAAGTATTTAAAGCACTAGAGGTGGAATACTTAACTTGCCAAGTAAGTGTGAAGTGAGTCCAAAAAGTGGCACATTTAACTCTTCACACAAACTCAAAGCAAGTCAACACCTTAGAAAACTAATGAGATCAAGTAAGTCTAAAAGGGAGAACTTTGTGGAACACTTAACGCTCTTTTCAAGTAGACCCCTCCCCTATGTATGAATGCTGACCTTGCATCCAAAGGGCAGTAATGAGGGGTGATTAGAAATAAGTGAGTCCAACACCCAATTTAGATAACAAGCTCAATCAAAAGTACTCTTCAAGTGAGTGTGAAGTGAGTCCAAAAAAGTGGAACATTTAACTCCTCACACAAACTCAAGGCAAGTCCACACCTTAGAAAACTAATGAGATCAAGAAACCATAAAAAGGGGGAAACTTTGTGGAACACTTAATGCTCTTTTCAAGTAGACCCCTCCCTTATGTATGAATGCGGACCTTGCATCCAAAGGGCAGTAATGAGGGGCGATTAGAAATAAGCGAGTCCAACACCCAATTTAGCTAACAAGATCAATCAAAAGTACTCTAAAGTTGCTTATCAATACTACTCACAAATGAAAAAAGGGTTGAATCAATGGAATATTTAACTTTCCAAGCAAACATAGAGTGAGTCCACAAAGTGGTGCATTTAACTCCCTATGTAAACAAGGAATGAATCCATGCCCCCAATCACTCAATGATATATTTGATAGTGGAAACCAAGAAGCATTCACTTACACAACCTTGTAAAAACAAATCTATGTTCTTTCATTCACCATTAAGAGCATAAAAGAGATGTGCCTATGAAAGCAAGTAAACATTCAAGCCAAACACATGAGAGGTTCTTTTTAGATCCAAAATCCAAATGAAAGTGCAAGAAACTAAGTACAACTATGCAAATTAATTCAGTCTAAGTGCAGGAAATAGAAACAACAAGTTAACTAAATCAAGATTCGGCCAAAAAACCTAAAAAAGGCTCACTGTCGGGTACAGAAATAGACTGCAAACACCAGAATTATCATGCGACACTTCTCAATGTACTGGGGTGATAATATTAGTCTGAGTGATACTTTGCTCTATACCCAGGTGAAATACTTCGTCTGAGACCAGGTGACAGTTCCTGAAACAGGAGGGCAATACTTCCGACAGGCGAAGTATCACTTGTGTATACAGAGAACTATCGCGTGATATTCCTGGAATTATCGTGCGATACACTGAGATAGAAAACCCAGAGACCGTGAATAATGTCCAAAAATTATCGAAAATATGACAGAAATGCAAAATCTAAAGGACAAAGCTAATCTACTCTGCCCCACGGTGGGCACCAAAAATATACACACAAAAGTAGTGCACTTCTATGAATCCTTACATGCAAGAAAACTCAAGAATGAGCCCTCACAAATCGATCCATAGCTCTCTATGTATGGAGTTGCAAGATTGTAAAATTGCTCTCAGCTAGAGCTATGAAGCTAATAACCTTGCTAGTCAACCACACAATGAGAGATTCAAATGAAGACAAGGGCAAGAGTGACAATATCTCCAATGAAATCAAATGCAATGCAATGCAAGTAAACTAAGAATGAAGATGCAAGCTAAGCTAAATGATAACAATGCAATGCTTGAAAGGAAATCTAATCTATGAAAGGAAAGTACAAGCTAGACTATGAAAGGAAAGTACAAGGATTACAACCCCTCCTAATTAAGCTATGTGAGACTAATCTATTGCATAAAGGAAATCTATACTAAGAATGCCATGATTATGCAACTATGAAAGAAAACTAAATGAGATGCAACAACAATGTCTTCAAAGCTTGGATGCAAGAATGTCTTCAAAGAGCTCCAAATGACCTAGAAAACTTGCAGCATAACATTAGCATAAAACATGAATGAAATCTCTATGCAAATGAGGAAGAGAGCTCTCATTTTATAGGAAATGAAAAGGAATGGACCATGGAGATTAAGAGGCAAAAGACTTAATCAATGGTGGAGCATCAAAGAAGAGCAATCCATGTGCACAAGTATCCTCCAATGAGAAAATAAGAGTTGACTTTTGTGTCCATATAAGACAAAAAATGCTTTTCTTCTTTTTATAAAATAAGAATAATATTTTTTTTTGTGCAACTTAGGATAAGAGGAAAAGTGGGGCTTTTTATTTAATAAAAGGGGAGGAAATATTCTTTTTAAATAAATAAAAACTTAGGATAAAATGGTTAGCCCAAGGAAAATAATCAAAAAATGATGAAAATAGGATTTGATCAAGGAAATTGATATTTGAAAAATGCTGATTTTTGATTCAGGGATTTGATAAATTGCTAATGGGGGCCCAAAGTCTAAGCGACCATTTTAGGGTGCATACAGATATTATAGAACACTAAGTAATAATTATCAATTTTGCATCATATTTGGTTTGAGACAATATTATGTTAACTTTGTAGTTCATGTTGTATATGCTCAACAATTTTTTAATATTCAAATGTAGGTCTATTACACAAGTTTGGAGTACAAAAAGGTTATGATGGCAATGCATCCACATTATTGAGTTTAAAGTATGTCAATATTATTTTTCTTAACAATTCATTTGTTTATAAATGTAGGTGTATTAGAGATTAACGTTACTATAGAAAGGCAATTGAGATCAATAGTTATAAATTTCACCATGGAGACATTTGATTATTTATAAGGTGACATCTAAGATAGAACTATAAGTAGCGATTCTTGTTCTTGCATCATATTTAGTTTGAGAAAATCTTTAGTAAGTTTGGAGATTGTGTTATTTATGCTCAATTTTTTTTAAATATAGGATTGTTACACACAAGTTTGGATAATGACGAGGTTAGGATGACAATGCATCCACCATTGTTAAGTTTAAAGTAGGTCAAACATTAATTTTCTTAACATTTTAGTTGTTTATAAATGTAGGTGTTTTGGGGAATAAAGCTAGTGTGGATAGGTGATTGAGATCAATAATTATAACTTTCGCTATGAAGACATTTGATATATTCACAAGGTGTTATAATATTTTTCTTTCATTGTTCAATTAGTTCTACTATGTCAAACACACAAATATTGAGAGGGAGGGGTGAATCAATATTTATTTACTGCTAAATCAAATCATTGCATTCATAACATTATTAAGATACTAAAACTAGCACTCACACCTTGGTGTGCAATGGGTACGTCATAGTTTTGTACAAGATTATTAAAAAAAATGTTCTTGATAATCATCAATGAACATGTGTATGTTAAAATAATCAATAAAATATAATCTTTTTGGAAGTAAAATTATCAAGAACTTGTGTTAAAAATATACTCTAGTAAAATTATTCGAAGTTAAATTTTAAATCCTCACATTTAAAATTATAAGTAATACCAAACTTTAATAAGATGAACCTTGTAAAAATTTAATAAAATATCTTGTATTTAAATAATTTATTAAATTGAACTGATTAGAAATCTATATCTATAAAAAATTATTTCATTATATTAAATATTTGAATTGTTTCATTATATGATAACACTTCACCTATTATTAAATAAAATTATTTTAATTAATATATATTTTATAAAACTATTTATTGAATATAAACATAATACAAAATTAATATATATTATTTTTTAATTTATACTACATAGCAATTAATATTAATTATATAGTATCTACTAATAAATATAAATATAGAATCATGTTAGAGAAAACTTTATAATTTCTATTATATCAAATCTAACATATAATACTATTGTAACTTTTAAATTAAAAATTGATTAACATTTATATTTGAACTCTTATATCTAATTTCATTTATTTATGGAATGTAAAGTGTCTATACTAGCACATACCACATAAACCCTTGTAATTTTATGTGATATGTGCAAGGTGTCCACACCACCACATACCACGTAAACCTCTCAGCTTGTTATGGTGCCTGAACTTTTTTCTTCTCAGGTATGCGAAGCATTTCAGGATTATTATGAATTGGTTACAAGAGTTGATTACTAATTATAACATTCAAGAGTCCACCCTTCACCTAGTGCTTCATTTTCATGGTGGGTTTTAGGAATTAGTTAGGTTGAGTGTGACTGAATCATGCGTCCTTAGGTTTATTTGGGTTTTTGAGTGGCAAAATACATGAATATTTAAATTAAACTTGGTATGGTTGATTTCTTTCTTTGTCTTAATATGGAATTATGGCTGATACAATATGGTTTTTTAGCCAAACTATAAGTTGAATCTAGAATTAGTTCTTTTGCCAATCTACTTTGAAATTTTGTAATAGAATGTATACTAGAATATGTTGTTTTAAAAACATCTTTTTGTTTTTTTAACATTTTAATTATAATAAACCATATATGGAGTTTTATGGTTTTAAGATTTTAGTATCAAACTATGATAGATGACAACTTGTAGGGACAACGTAGAAGGTCCAAGACTATCCTTGGGCCAGTTATTTCCCTCCACTGGCGATGTTGTTGCCCAGACCGTGAAGGGGCACTTGTTTGTGATCTCAAAAGTTGTTGCCTTCACTTTCACTCCTGCAATCAAGAAAAAAAATTAAAGACTGTAGAAGTGTGAAATTTTGTACTTTGTGTTGAATGACAGTACTCTATATATATCTAATAATAAATGTTACTTTGGGAAAAATAGAAAAAGTTATAGCGAGAGCAATCTAGACTGCTTATTTGTGCATCCATTGTTAATTGTGCAAGTGTTTATGTTCATAGAATGAATGTTTTATTTAGAGGAAAATTTGGAGTCCACTTGTTCAAAGAGAAACCATCGCTCATACACTCAGAAGTCTTGCCAATGACTTTGGTGCCTATGTTCAAAGTCAATGTAAGAACAAATGGCTACAAGGATGGCTTCCAAAATCTTTTCTACTTCAAAAAAAATAAAACAAAATTTAATTTTTTACTTTAGGGAAAGAGGATCAGTAGGAGAGCACATTTTAATAATAGTATTCAAATGTTGGTGCCTTGGTCCCTTCATTGCATATCTAATGGATATGCACGCTCTTTGCCCTAATTGGGCTCTTTATGTGTGAATACATCCATTTTCCTTTAATTGTTTTAATCAAGCAAACTCATATTTCCCTTGGCTTTTCATGATCTATTTAATATGTTGGTGCTCATGAGTTTATTGTTATCATGTCATGTTTCTTGTCCAGAATTCATCGTGTTGTCTTTACATGGTTTGTGACTCTTGATAGACTATGAATGCATTGCTTTTTCCCTAATTAGGCTTTACACTTTAGACCGACTATTACATACCCAAATTTTCATTTCTCAATAACTCTGATCGTGTTAATTAATTGAAAATTTTCTCGTGCAGGAAGTGAGGCCATGTTTGCAGACCTAGTTCATTTTTTAGTTCGATCTATTCAGGTGGGTTCTACTCTTGTCAAGCATAGAAGCTCTGTTCAATAATTGAATTTGAAGTTCACATAAACTAAGTTACACTTGTGATAAAATTGTTTAGATTGCATTTATTCAAGTAGTTTATCCTTGTTTGATTTGTGCCTGTGTGGGTTAAGCTATATATCTTCCAAGGTTTCTAGAAAATGTATTAGACACCTTTTACAAGTTAATTCTAGGTAAAGCAATAAACTAGTAGAAGACATGACTAATTAATGATATGATGAATGAGGCACTACAAATGTTTTTTTTATATGATTCAGACTCTCTATACTACCCCATGTTTGGGGTCACCATTTTGTCTTCAATTATTGCAAACCAAGCAATGATATCGGCCACATTTACCATAATAAAGCAATCCATGTCCATGGGGTGCTTTCCTCAAGTTAGAATCATCTACACATCTTCGAAATATGAAGGGAAGGTGTACATTCCTGAGATCAACTACATTCTCATGGTGGCATGTGTAATTGTCACCGCTTCATTCAAAGACACAAAAAACATCAGCAATGCCTATGGTACACAATCATTTTCATGATACAACTATAAAGATAAGATCAATTTCATACATCATAGAAAGCAGTTAGCAAAATCTAATTTTATATATTGGTGCAGGCATAACTATAGTTGCAGTGATGATAGTGATGTCAGCCTTCTTGGCCCTCATAATGCTAATGATATGGTAGACATGGCTATTAGTGGTGGATGCCTACTTGGTCATATCTAGAGCAATAGAGCTTATCTCATTCTCAACGGTGCTAATTTTCAATCATTTTTATGCCAAATTTATTTATTTATTTATACCATTTTACGCCACATCGTGCGACAATTTTGACCATTTACAATTGTGCTGAAAGAGGATGCTTGCACATTTAATTTACAATGCTTTCATATTTTGCACTTCCAAACAAAAAATGATTGTTGTGTATAAAGTGGCAGGTGAAAAAGAGTTGTGGAAAATATCATTTGTATAGAGTAACATACAACTAGACAACTGAATATATTCATTTGTATAGAGTAATGTACAACTAGTAAGTGATAGAAAATATCGACGGATGACACACTTTCAATCATCGAGGCCAATTTGTTACAATAGGTCAAAATGGCAAACTGAAATCAACGAACGGTGACTATCAATTAGTCGACATGTAAAGTGGCTGGCAAAAATGAATGCTTCAGATGACTTCAATGGAAGTCATTCTGTCTACAGAATTTACAACCATCAGATGAAAATTTTTGCTTGAACCCTTTCATAGGGAAACACCTACGACGTAATTAATAATGCAAGTAATGAACACTTCCATACAATAGAACATCAGTTTTATGTAGAAACCCAAAAGGGAAAAAAAAAAACTATGATATGAATGATTGCATGGATTTATTAAATTCAAATCCAACCTCGCAAAACTAATATAGAAATTACAATAGTTTTTGTATGCACCAACCTATAGGAGCTACAAGCTAGGAAGGAGATACGAATCCCTTCACAATTTAAATTGCAAGTACCAACTTAGTGGAGACACTAATCTCTCTAAACTAAACTATGATCTAGCAACTGAATACCAATTAAAATCAAGAGGCACTAAGCTCAACGATAATAAAAGATATATGAACAAATGATTTTACAATCACACTCTACATATGTTTAGTTCAAATTGCATCAATTATAAATTTGATATGCTTCACAATGCACGAGTGTGTGAGATGTTCTTTACCATGTATATTCATTCACCACCTTCTCCACACTTGCATAAAAATGATCAACAATATATAAGGGCCCATTTGGTAGTGGGAATTAGGAAATGTTGAATTTGATCAAATGCTAGAAATGGTCAAATCATGGATTTGATAATCCAGTTTTTCATTTTCGGATTATAGTTTGGACCGTTTGGATGACCCGGAATATGAGCGAGAAGATGTATATCCTCCGTTTGGTTCCACTTTTTAAAACTAGAATTGGAATTTGACTATGATTATTATTTTATTTTTTGAACTATTTTAATATTTTTTTATATTATATTATATTTTTATTAGTTCATTTTATGATTTATTTTGTTATTTTATTTAATTTTATAAAGAAAACCATAAATATTTTTTATTTTATTTTATTAAATTTTATATAGAAAATCATAAAAAAATTTCAATTTTTTTTAATAAGGTTAATATTTAATTTTGTTTAATTTTATATTCAAAATCATAACTGAGTCATAAACAACAAAAAGTTCTTGAGTTTATCAAAATATGTCCAACGTATCTACTTTAAATTATAAAAAATATCATGTATCTACAATATCCGTCTGTTAACTACATTTACGCATATGTTCCCAAAAAAGTAGTGCACATACTACACAAAGAATGCATCGCAAAAACATGATTTCTGCTTTCGCCATTGAAAATAATTTTGCGGCACTAGCTGCCTCTCGAGCCTTGCACTCCTTGCACTCATTCCCTGCATCAGGTAGGGATGTAGATGGGGTTGACATAAATTTGGGTATAGCTGTAGATGCAGTAGACGTACATTTGGGTTCATCGACCCACTGGAATAATTCACATTTACTATTTCCCTGCAATACCAAATCTACATCAGTTCTTCCTAAAATGATTAGTTGTCACATTCTTTTTAAACATAAAACTATAATTACATATCCAAACCTTTTTATTTTTTGGGCAAGCCCAAAATTGACGCCCAGGATTTCTTGGTGTCTGCGACATCCTTAATATGCATCGCCCAACACCACATTGACACATAGGCGCATTGACCGAAGTCATCGACGCTATAACAATCTATGGTTGATTAAATACACTTCATAAAATTTTAGAATTTTCACATAATCAAATCTACTCTAACAATCCATGGTTGATTAAAGAGACTTTCTATTTGAAATTGAAGGGATCTAATAACACATCTATACTCGTACATAGAAGATGGGGAAGAACAAATTCCAACAACGAAATGGTGGTGTGAAGACACACCATGCAAAGTTCTCGTAATAAATGTAATACACCAAGGAGTAACATCAAAAATATGTGTAGTCATTAGAAATATAGATTGTAAGTTGAAATCATGAACAACATATGAGTAGTGAAGAAGTAATGAGATTTCATTCAAATACAGTTCATAACATTTTAGAAACTCCACATAATCAAATCTACACTAACAATCCATGGTTGATTAAAGAGACTTTCTATTTGAAACTGAAAGGATCTAATAACACATCTATACTCGTACATAGAAGATGGGGAAGAACAAAATCCAATAATGAAATGGTGGTGTGAAGACACACCGTGCAAAGTTCCCGTAATAAATGTAATACACCAAGGAGTAACATCATAAATATGTGTAGTCATCAGAAATATAGATTGTAAGTTGAAATCATGAACAACATATGAGTAGTGAAGAAGTAATGAGAGTTCATTCAAATACAGTTCATAACATTTTAGAAACTCCACATAATCAAATCTACTCTAACAATCCATGGTTGATTAAAGAGACTTTCTATTTGAAACTGAAAGGATCTAATAACACATCTATACTCGTAATAATAAATGTAATACAATATCATCATGGCTAAAATAGCAGATAAATATCATAATGCATGAAATAACAGTAAAAATAATATCATCATGGCTGAAATAGCATTATTGCTATAATTGATCTTCATCATGTGTTACTCCTTGGTGTATTCCATTTATAATCATGAAGTACCAGTAAAAACAATATCATCATGGCTGAAATAGCATGAAATAACAGTAAAAACAATATCATCATGGCTAAAATAGCATGAAATAATAGTAAAAATAATATCGTCATGGCTGAAATAGCATGAAATAACAGTAAAAACAATATCATCATGGTTGAAATAATAGAAAAATATACTAGAGCATATATAGTGCAGAAGCTGATAAACAAAAACAATGTATGGTGTCGATAAGACAAGTATCTGAAGGTTTGTCAATGTTTAAGTAACAATACTTTAAAATGAAAAAAAAAGTAGCTAGAGGTCTGCAAACTTCATGGCAATATACTGCACCCTCTCATCTTCATTCATTGTCAAGAACCCTTTGGCTCTATCTTTATCAGCCATGAAGGTGTCATATGCTTTTAGCATAGTTTGTTGAGTCAAATCAGGGATGCTTTTGAGAGCCTCATAGATACTTTCCAAGATAGAATTTGATTCAGAACTGTCCACTTTGAGTACAAGAGGCGCACATAAGTCCTCTTCTATTCTTTTCATAGTTTCACAAAGCACATCCATCGAACCAGTCATGGTTGCCTTCTTCCTCTTTCCCCTCCTTGGTGACGATGTTGAAGGATTTGGACGACCACTTGCAGTTGATTGATTGGAATGATATAATTCATCATCCAAATCAGGTGTAGTGTTAAGAGGTGTACTCATAGGGACATCCTCATCACAATCCATGTAGGCAGGCCCATCCATATTGAGCCCTTCTTCTATCTCTTGTGCAGTAGTAGCAACAATACCTTTAGCTATGTCATTACCTACAATGATGGCTAGGTCATTGTAGTATTGGAAGGGTTGTCTCTTGTACACTTTGGCACTTTTGAATTCTTTTCTTTGCATGTTGTCATGATGAATGAATTAGATCTTTGTCTTCTATCTAACTTAATAAGAAGGAAATATTGCTAAGACCAACATATTCAAAACAACATGTCACCTTTAGAAGCTCCTCCCACACCATGTCATCAACATCCAGGCTTTGAGTAGCTTCATTCCATGCAAACCCACTCATATTCTTCAACTCTCTCATGACTCTAAAACCTTGCTTCCATCCTTTAAGGTTATTTTTGAAAATTTCCTTTGACAAATTAAGGTTCATCTCAGCATTGAACTTCCTCTCAATGGCTGTCCAAGCTTCTTTTTTGAAGCCCCCTTCGCCTTTCCTTCCTAGGTGAACTTGATCGTGGAGCAAGTTTAGGAACTTTCGTTCCATCTCTCTTGTCCACACAACCTTCTTGGAGGAAGAAGTTGACTGGCTTACTTGAACCTCATCGTCCATGCTCATCATCAAATCTGTGAAGGACATCACCTACACCACCTGTTGTATGAAATCATTAGGTACATGCAAACGAGAATGGATATTAAAGAAATAGCAATACAACAGTGGCATATAATCCAAAATATTGCATTTATGCATGATATCTAGCAATATGTAATATATTTCTTTATTATCCATTCTCATTTGCATGTAGCTAAGTATGCATGTATATATGGTCTACTATGTTCACACAGTCTACTATGGTCTACTATGTTCACACAGTCTACTATGGTCTACTATGGTCTACTATGTTCACATAGTCTACTATGGTCTACTTGTTTAAGATCACTGATTTGTCTGTCTCAACTATTTTTCCACATTTTTATTGACATATGGTGTTACTCAATGGTTTTCTTAGATTAAAGAAAAGCACACAACAAGCCATGCACAACTATGCCAAACAGGTGATTATATGACAAACCAAGCTTGTTAATGGTTAATTGGTTTGGAGGAAGGATAGGTCCACATCCTACATCGAAGGACTTATCTAAACTCTCTCTTATCATGTCGAGTGCCATGTATCATATGCATTGCACCATATTTGCACCAATATTTATTATAGAGCTACATTGAAATACTCATCCAAACTAACCAAAGGAAATCCCAATTTCAATGCAACACTTTTTTTGGGGGGAAGACAAATTTAATTATGTTCAACTTTAACATGTGCAGACCATGACAACAACCACTACCAGACATAAAAGAACTAGTACACCACAAGGTCCGCATAGGTTCTGTTTGCATGACTCACCTTTGCATCTAAGCTCTCTAGGGATCCAACATTATGTGATTAGTTCATGTTTGCACAATGCTTTTAATTAATTAATGACCCACAATAATTCCAATAACAGAAACACAAAAAATATATGTTGCAGATGAGAACACAGGAATAATATTTTGTTGAAATGACAGGTTCACATTACAATATATTGCTGGCCTCTTCAATGGGGCAACCTCCTGGAGTAATGCTCAAATATAATTCGTGGATTATCCATCTAATTATCAAACCTTTATTCATATCAAGTTTAGACAAGTGACCTGTAATTGACCACTTGACGCGAATTTTAAATCAACAATGATAATATCTTTGTAATCCAAAGTTCAAACATGTTAAATAACTTGTACTCTCCCATGATCATTTTTTTGAACATGTTTCACAACTTCATAAATTATGTTATAAATTTTTCTGATCATTCTTCCTCTCATTACAATTTAGTACAAAAGAGAGGATGTACTTTATTATTATATGTTGCACATTGATTCAGTATATAGTACAACTGTATGAACATAGTAGACCATATATAATTACAATACTGATTCAGTGTGCAACAGAATGAACGCTGATTCAGTGTACATTCTGTTGCACACTGATTCAGTATATAGTACAACTGTATGAACATAGTAGACCATATATAATTATAATACTGATTCAGTGTGCAACATAATGAACATTGATTTAGTGTTCATTCTGTTGCACACTGATTCAGTATATAGTACAACTGTATGAACATAGTAGACCATATATAATTACAATACTGATTCAGTGCGAAACAGAATGAACACTGATTCAGTGTGCAACAGAATGAACACTACAAGACACTAATTCAGTTGCTCAAGAATGATGATAAGTGGTATTCTTGAGCAACTGAATCAGTGTACAATAGAATGAACACTGATTCAGTGTTCATTCTGTTGCACACTGAATCAGTATTGTAATTATATATGGTCTACTATGTTCATACAGTTGTACTATATATGCTCTAGTATATATGTTCTAGTACATCTTCCACATGAAAAGGTGCAATTGGAATTTGAGGGCCAAATTATCATTCTCTCAATCCCCATTTAGAAGAAAAAGTGTCAAACAAGATATAGACATGAATGTTAATCAAAGAGAAATCAGAGTTAGAAATCATACATAGGCTTCATTTCTTTCAAAGAATATTGTAAATTTAAACTATGAGAACACATGTTTTGAGAATCAACATTACAACATTATGATTTATATTTCGTAATGCAACAAGGCTTACAAATTCAAGAGGCATAGACAATAACCGGTTAGGAATGAAAGCACATTAAAGAAAAAAGAAAGGTCTTGTAAAACTACAACTAATCTCTACGTCTGTAGGCTTCCCACATCCTACTTGCTATATCATCTCTAAAGTTCCCCCAATCATCCCTATCACGCTGACTCAACCCATATGTCTCAAGTATTGGTACATTTATCCCATCACGATCGTCGTCCTCTTCAATAACCACTTCGGATGGAACACCATCCTCTATAGTAATGAAGTTGTGCAGTATGCAACATGCCAAAACAATACGTGCTTGTGTCGTGATTGGATAAGATGTTGCATGCCTCAGGATAGGAAAACGTTGCTTCAAAATGCCAAATGTACGCTCTATTGCATTTCTAAGAGAGGAGTGTTGGTGGTTAAACAACTCTTGTGGGCTGTTTATAGGGTTTGCTCTTGAAAAATCCTTCAGGTGGTAACGTGTACATCAGTAAGGTGCAAGAAATCCTGGTACATTTGGATATCCAACATCGACTAAATAATATTTTCCTACAAAATAACATATATTGTTAAACCGTGAAACATTGACACCGTCAAACATTTATCATTTTCTTCAGTAAAAATATGGTGTGAAATGGCATACCAGGGGGAACTACAAGTGGATCGGCTCTACTAAGAGCTGAAGCTAGAATACGGCTATCTGCAGCAGACCCTTCCCAACCAGCAAGAACGTATTGAAACTTATAATCAAAAGAAGAGACAGCCATAACATTTTGTGACAAGTTCCCTTTTCTATCCCAATATTTACCCTGTAAGTCGACATCGACAATGACTGGTATATGGGTTCCATCAATTGCTCCAACACAATCCTATAGAAAGAAAAACTGCAGTCAAGAAAGATGTAGTAATAAGATTATCACTAAGCAAATAAATTTGTAGCGCTAGGGGGTTTACCTTGAAGTAAGGATCGAAATAGTCCTTCCCACTAATTTCAGGAGGAGTGTTTGGCCTAGGTGGTATGAGATAATCCACATGGAGTGCTAAGACAGCCGTCAAGGCCTTGTGGAAGTATCGGCTTACTGTCTCTCCAGAGTGACCAAAGTTGTGGGCAATCTTACGATTCCTCAGATTGTGGCCAAGGGTGTGGAGGAACATGACTAATTGTTCTTCTAACGTTATGCTCATTGTATCTGATAGGTTTCCTTTTTGCCTTACAAGATTGGCTAGCCGAAAGAAGATTGTTGCACTCATGTGAATTTGGTCATGACAATGCACCTCATTGGAATGAATAATGCATTTATAAAAACCACTTCCATCACTTATTTCGTTACGCTTTGTTTGCCTACCTTCAAGCACAGACACTGCTTTCGCTACTCCAAGGATAGCAAGAATAAGTGCGTCAATACGAGCTTTTTTGACCTTCCTACAAATGAGTCCTTGAATGTTTATATTGTTGATAAGATCCATCCTTGAAAAGTACACAATGAAGAAGGTTTGAGATACAAAATCGATAGTCACAGACACATATACATTTATATAAGTATGTAATATATGGTTCTTATATAGGCACATATACATTTATATAAGTATGTAATATTATTAATCATGTTTTACAAAAAGATCATTGAAATGAACTTTAGATTACAGGGAATATAGTTTCATGGCCAGCCTTGATTAATTGCATCATGTATATAATTTAGATGGATGTAGATTAATTAAATCACATTTTCATGGCAACATGGTAACGGGATAAACATGCTTTTTATCATCTAAAGCTCCCTCCCATTGTGTGAGTTTTTTTAGCATCTAAAGCTCCCTCCCATGAAGGGTATCAATTAACAAAATCAGATGACAAAGTATTAGAGACTGTGACTTTGCATATACACAGTGATAGTTTACAATATTAAGTAATCAAAAGGTGCTAAGTCTTACTCTAGAAGGCTTGCTGCCAACCAACTTATTGCTACAATATTATTCTAACCCTTTCACCATATGCTCTCATCTTGCCCACATTGGGATCTTGGTGATCAAAAGGTGCTAGGTCTTAATACTTAAATGGTCTTTGTGCAATTGCAAGAACAGGAAAAAATAATCCAATTCAAGATATTACAACCACAAGGCCTACTGCACAAAGGCCTAATATATACCTATTCAAGTCACATTCAACCAACATTTGTTGCTCAAGCTGTCTACTAGTCTTTGTTTCAATGGATCATGAGCACTACTTTTTTCTTATATCCTTTCTTGTGCTTGCAAGTGAAATGGTGTCTTTTGAGAGTGTTAGAGGTCATTTCAGAGTTAGGTTTGAGTTAAATTATTCTATTTTTTGCTTTAAATTTTTTTATTCATATTGCTGAGTGTGACAGCTGAGTCTAAATGCCACAAATTGCTAGTTTTGGTGAGTCTTATCAAATTCACAGAGTACCCAAGTCTCAATTCTATTAAATTTGGATACCTTCATAAGGGAGCTTTCAACCGATTCCTGCGTATTGTGGAAAGTTCTAATTTCAAGGCCAAGGTAAATATAGGCCCTTTGTTCCTTATTTGAAAATTCTTCTGTGATGTGGGATCCCTGTTATTGGATTGCCCAAGCCTAATTCTCCATACTCACCAAGTAAGATTTTTCTCCAAAAGATTTATGCAATTTCTAATTTTACAGGGCATTTAGCATATGTATTAAGTTCAATTTTCATCACCTAAACAAGTAGTACTTGTTAAAGACAATGAAAACCAATTCCCCGTTATAAAAATAATTGCAAGTGAAGTGAATCAAATGTCATTGTGATTGGGCTATTTAGAACGCAGGACATCCAATTTTAAACCTTGCTGAGAAGAGCCCACAATATTTCTATTGCTCAAGCAGGTCAATACCATTGTGTCGTAATGCTTGTATTTAAGTAGCATCTTTTTGTGCCTCTAATGTTGTTGAGTTTCAATTTCATGCCTTATTTGTAAGGGAATATCAAGCCATATTTTGTTTGGTTTGGTTAATGAGGGTTTACATCAGATCTCTCAAATATTTGGCCCACTTTATTATGGTTGAAATAATGCAGGATCGATTCTTGTAGTTGATGGAGAGATATGAAATGGATGTTTGTCATGCTTTAGTATTGTTGATAGCCAAATATTGACTTAAAAATACATGGATCAACAAGTTTGATTCAAAAACTATATAGTTAAATGGTGATAGCAATATCACAAACCAAATATTCTTCAATTGTTTAGTGCATCATTGAAAACACCTTCCATTCTTCGTTTGGGAGGAGATTTATGACTGTAAATATAAGTAATGTTTGCTGGCTAATGGCTCAAGTCTAGTGGATTTTGGACGAGTTTCTATGAATCTTGTAAACTATGATCACACCATTGCAAGTGGATAGGATATTTGCAATCATTTTATCTTCTCAACAAATATAAGCATGATGCAACCAACAAGGTGGTGTATATGCTGTATAAACCATCTCTTCTCTCTACAATAAGAACTCTTGCTATCTTTGGAGTCTTTGAGAAAAGAGGTATATACTCAAGATTACATGTATGATAATGATTTCAGTGAGGTGTACCAAACAACAATACAACGTAAGAATGATGTATTTGAGCCTAAAACTGACTACCACCTCTCAAATGGGCTTCTATGCAAGACCTGCAGAAGGAGCTTATGCTCATTAGAAAGGCATATACATCATGGATCACATAACTCTTGGTGTGACCAAAATAGTAACAAATCTTCCACAGTATGTATTTTGGACCCATCTTCAAGAAGATTAATCCAAGTTTATAAGGAGTTGCTCATTGTTTATTATAAGCAAGCCCAACCATTGGAATTCTAGGCTGCATCAATCTTTCCCGGTGCCTGACAGGTCATGGAAGAGTGTCTCCATAGACTTTGTAAGTGGAAAATTATGGAAAAAGCATGGAAATGGCTATATCTTTGTTATTGATGCCCAATTTTCTAAAATGTACATTCTAATGGCTTGCAAAGATAAACTAATCACGAGAGATGCAGCTGAGTTGTTCTTCAAGCATGTGTGGACACATTCTGGATAATAAAAAAGAATCGATCAAATAAAGATGCAAGGTTTCTGAGCAAGTTTTAATGTACAAATTGGAGTATAATGGATACAAAAATGAAACCGTCTACAACTTTCCATTCACAAATGGATGGACAAAGTTAGTAAACAAAAATTGGTAAAGCTGCTTCAGGAGCACAATCTGTAATATCCCAAGGGTCAAGATGATCATTTGGTATACACACAAGACTCTTCTAACAAGGCCATTAACTCTTCACTGAGTTTATCTCTATTAGGGTTTGTTTTGGCAATTTACCACCTAGCCATTTTGGTGCAGTCAAGAGAAAGTAGAAAACCCTCGAAATGGAAGAAATTTTTTTGCAATAGCCAACATATATTATGTCTCCACCAATATATATTAAATGCAATAAACTTGCCCATGCTCACACAGAAAATGCAATATTTCTTTCTGAAAAGTGGAAAAAACTTTACAGGAAAACCCGCAAGGGTTTTGTGTCAAAAAACTCGGCAAATGAACTCCAAGTGGCAAAGGGAAAGTGCAGAAAATGAACTTGCATTTGCGGTGTGAACAATGGCAAAAAATAATTGTGCATACCTTGCAGTCCGAACAATGTCATCAAATGCAATGCAGTGTTTCTTGGTGCTGCGAAATGTCTTCACAATGCAGTGTGGTGTCCGCTTTGCAGAGAAACAGCGAAGAAAATGTAGTGTAACAAATGGTGGATGAAACGACCCTAAAAACAACGTGGACGCCAAACCAACAATATTTTTTCCCGTGGACCCAACGAGACATTATAAAACGGGAGTTACAAAAGTGGAATTTGGCCCTCAAATTCTAATTCCACCTTTTCAGATGGAAGATGTCAATGCTCATTTTGAACCAAAATGAGCATTAACACATTCCTATTCCATTTTCATATTGTACTGCCAAATTGAGGATTCGACGAAATGGGCAATAACAAATGCCAATTGTAGGCAAATGCTAGAAATGGTCCGCTACCAAACAGGCCCTAAAGGATTCATCACCTTCTCCAAACTTGCATAGAAACGATCAACAACATATAGTCATTCCTTTATGATATTATCATTTTTATGTCAACTTAGAACCTTATAATACTATTCGTAACTCATGAAATTGGCCAAGGATAGATTATTAATTCAAAACAACATGTAACGTGTAGTTGACTTAGTCCAAAAATAAATGCATTAACATGAAAGCGAAAACATGACGTGTGCTTCCTAATATGAACTCAACTAGTCCCATTTTACTTCATGTGTAATATTACTTAACTTTCAAACCACAAGCCAAAACAATCAATGAAAGTAGAATATGGTACCAAAACAATGACATTCCAATTTGGTACAATCGTTGCCTCTTAGCAACGCACCTCCAAAACTTAATGCAAACACTTCTAGACATCAACAATTGTGGTAGACATTCATCAACAACTCTGATTCTGGTATATACTTCATGTGTTGTTTTTGTATTGACGTTGGTTAATAATAATAACATTAATACTATGCAACTGGCATTCCATTAATGACAACATTTGTCCGATAATCTCCACATAAAGCTCTAACCAGCTTTGACATCTCCCACATGCTTCCTTGAATATCAATGACAACATTTCCAACATAGTTGATGTTCTATTTTATTCTTAACAAATTTTTAACATTTAAATGCAATTGGTTTTTTAGAGTAATAATCATTTGAGTGCTATTTCAATGAGCGAGGATCCAAGTAGAGAGGATGACTAACTTTGATAAGAATCAGGATATGGATCACTCTGAAATGGTAGAAATAAGATAGGTGGAGAGGATACGTATAGGTGATAGATGCCCTAGGGTCACATCTTTTGATGTGTGTTTACTCTATAGAGAGGATTTATTGAATAGTGCATTGATGTATTTATACATGACGATGAGGATAATATGACATGGACATTGTTAGTTGCATTGATTATTATGATAAAAAGATGTATATGCTAATAAATCTAACATATTTTCAATTTATCTTTTCAATGATTGCATTAAGGTTCATGCTTAGATTCATCCATCGATATAAATAATATAGACACAAAACTATTAGTATAATGTTCATCGTATCATTTGCATATATTCCATAAAAGAAAGTCTTTAAACACACATATATGTTTGTGCTCTCTTCCATTTTGATTTCCTTTATATAGGGTTGCACTTTAATTCTAGATGATATCTTCACCACTTCTACAATTGTATTAAAAATTATACCATCCATGGCTACCCCGATCCCAAGTAGAATTCTTAAGACAAACCATTACACTCTTTATTTCTTGCTCATTGGCTTTTATCCTTTTTTTTCCCCATTCTTTATTTCTTGCTCATTGGCTTTTATCCTTTTTTTTCCCCATTATTTGGTGAGTTTACTTCTTCATTTTCCTTATCACCTTCTTTGTTTATACCCAATCACTAAGGTCTCTTCTCATTGAAAGCCTCAACCCTCATCACATGGTTAATAGTCTCATGTTGGCTAACCAACTTTCTTTTTCCACCTTTGCCTTAGGAAATTATAACATGTGTGGATCTAGGTACCATTGCCATGTGGTACATCAACTGTCAAAGAGAGACGAGAGAAAGATGGAAATATAGATAAACACATCATTTTTAAATAACCACAATGACCACACAAAAAAGTAGGATACAAACAATATTTTTTTATGAGATCTCTTAAAAGACTATCTTGAGATGAGACTTTTAGTAGCACTCATTGATGCACCATGAGATGTTTTCACTATTGATTTGGTCCAACTAGGTGTGGAAAAACAAATATGACTTTTGACAAATATCTCATTGTAATCACCCAAAAATGGTCTAATAAATGTTGAGCCATTTTCTAAACATTAAAATTTAAATACTAGACTAAATCTTGTGCTTAATCAATTTTACATATTATTTCAATCTCTTATTTTTTGATCAAATCATCATTTTATCATTTATTTGATTATATCTTAAAGTTTGACCACTTTATCTTAAGCTTTATTTAATTAAGAGAACACGTTCTATTTTAATTAATTAAAAAACTTTTTAATTAAATAATAAAATCACTTCATCCTAAGCCACATTTAATTAAAAGAACATGTCCCTTTTTAATTAAATAATGGAAACCACTTTGCTAAAAATAATAAATAATTTTTATTTTTTTTAAAGAAGAAAAGTGCACTTTCCAATGAGATGAAATATTTTGACTTTTGAAAAAGGCTTTTGCCTCTTTATCTCAACCACTCATTTCTACATAACCATTCTTATCCATTGATTTTGCCTCTTGAGAATCTTGTGCCCTAAAGTCAAAATGAGGATTATTCCCCATCCTTGGATTTTGCCTCTTAATCTTGATTGTCCATTCATTTTTAAATTCTTTAAAATAAGACTTTTGTCCTCATTCTCGACTAATCTCAATCTTGATCTTGTATCTTATATCACTCATTCATGCTATTATTATGCTATCATTTTGTTTACTTGCATTCTTAGAGCACTCTCTTGCATTCTATTTTACTTTCATTTTAGCTTAGCATTTTCTTATTGCATTTAACTTAAATCACATAGCTTAAATGAGAGGTATTGTAATCTCATTAGATTAGCTTTTCTTTCTTGTTCTTGCATTTGCATTCTAGCTTATATCTTGCATTTCATTTAGATTTCTCATTATTGCATTATCATTTTGAATTTTCCATTTTATGGTGCACCTTGCAAGGGTTTTTTTATTGATGTTCATTTGAGAGTCACTATGCATAATATTTACATTCTTAAACGTCATAGATAAGAAGTTGTCAGCCGCTTCTTGAGATATCCCTCTTCATGGATTCCCTCGAGTGTAATGGTTTATAGAAGTGTGTCATATTTTCACCACACAACCATGACATAGAAAACAAACAATGTATTCATACATGTTCACACTACTATCAACTAATGCCCTTATAACATTCTTAGGTTTAGAAAAAAACATTCATAGGTGTCACAAGCTCTAAGAACTAATATATCATAGTTTGACAATCCAAAGATAATGCTAGAATAGTGTGCTTTGAAACAATTAGATATCTAATTATTTAACAATATACCTCAAATATAGTCATAAATTACTAAAGAGACCATTAACAAACTAGAATAAAATGTAGAATAAATATTAATATATTTTTCAACAAGCATAATACTAAAATAACCATAATGGAGATTCCTTGAAAATCATACCAAAAAAAGACCATGATTGCTAATCTAAAGAAAGCTAAACACCCAAATAACTTAAAAATGTACATGCTAATCCCTCCACTTTGTTCATTGAACGTCTCTTCAGAGTCACAGAGGAAGACAATGAGAGGTTTCTACGGAAACTTAGAAATCGTATTGACATGTGCGAGGACTCACATTATAAAATTCATTGTTTAGTTGTTTGCATTGCTTGAAAATTTTGAGTCTTCGGGGAGTTTTCTTGAATTATGTTGTCTAAAGAAGGTTCAACTCTTTACAGATTAGTTTGTCTCTTTTGATTTGTGGTATCCAATTATGGGTGGGTTTTTTTTATCTTATGCAGAGTTGGCATCAAGCTTCCAATAATAGAAGTGCAGTTTGAAAATTTAACAGTGCATTATTATTCAAAGAATGGAAAGGCGAAGAGGGATCTTTGATTTTGAGTTTTTTAAGTAATTACAATGTAAATTTGAGTAGAATGTGTGGTATTTTTGAGATAATGTTTCTGCATCTGGAGATGGAAAATTTGCTTTGGTGGATGTCTGGAAACACATCATATCAACTTGCAGATTTTTTTGACTCGACAATCTTCTTCCTTTGTGTTCAAGTGGTACTAAAGGGTACAAGCTAAGCTCCCTACGCACTAAAGGAAAAAAAATTGTTAAACTTTTTTTTTTCAGATTCTCGAAAATACAATGATTTTTTTTTTCAATTTTTTTGTGGTTTTCAATCACAAAATATGTAGATCATGAAGAACATATGCTGAAACTTCCACGAAAATCTATTTTGTTTTTTGGTTTTAGAAATTTGGTCAATAGTACATTTTGTAGGGAGCTTAGCCTCGTCCGTACTAAAGTGTATACACATGAAGGATTGATGAAACATAAAATTGCCAAGTCATTAACCTTTACAAAGCATGTGATAATTATTGTACTACAATACATGTTGGTGTATCTTGTCGGAAGAAGAATCAAAGAGGGCTTCAGTTTATGAGGATTTTATTCTGTTATAGTGTAAAGAGTGTCCTGGTTTTTTATTAGATCCTAGTAGACATGTATGTAAAATGTGGAAGCATTAACAAAGCAAGTCACATGTTTAAAAGAATGCCTCAAAGAAATGTGCTCCCATGGACTGCAATGATAGTAGGATATGCACTAAAGGGATTTGCTAAAAAGGCTTTAAAACTTTTAAACAAATGCAACAAGCAGGTTTGAAGCCAAATTTCACAAGCATGTTGTTGGATGGACAGTGAGTACTCAATTTTTTTTTTCCCTTTTCCTTTTTCCAATCTCATAGCAGATTAAATAGTTTCATAGAAAAACAGGAGGAAGTGGGTATTCAAACTAATTCTATTTACAATTTTTTAATTCTAAATGGTATGTCATAGGTAAAAAAATCTCATTCAATAGAATTTTACCCATTTCATGGAGAATTTTTAGAAATCAACAATGCTAATAACAATAGAGAGAATTGATGTGGTATGTCTTCTCAGTGCAGGTGGAGGTGCGGGGTGGTGTTCCTAGTTTGGAGAACTTGACTAGGGTTAGGTCCTTTATTTTTTCTATTAGTAGACTTTGGTTGATCCTTAGGGATCATCTTTTCTGGTATGGCCCTGTGTGGCTTTTAAATCATGTTTTTAATTACTCAATGAACTATATGCTCTATAACCACCCTTATGGTTGTAGGATGATAAGTATGACTTTTAGACTCATATGGTTAACTTTTATAATTTATTTCATCATTTTCTTTATTAAGACTTTTGATAAGGGGCTAGATGGCTCTATGCTTATTTTGTTGACCTTCAACTTTTGGAAGGGGTTTTTGATATTAAGAGAGTGAATGTTGACAATTTGTTGACTTTTTGTTGTTAATGCGTTGTTTGGTTCTTTCACTGTCTATGTGCAATAAGTGCTAATATGTGGCCTGACCACGTTTGGTGTTTGTATTCAAGGGTCAACCCCCTCATTTTGGCTGCTTTAATATCAAAAATAATATTTTTAAAATTTATTCATTGAAAAAATTACGGTTGAAAAAGAAGATATATCATAATCCTTTGGAAGATTTCAAAACAGTTATAACTATGTGCTAATTACAATGGAAACAATTATAATTGTCATTTGAAAGAAAACAATTATAAATTTAACTTGTCCCATCTAGATTAATCTCAATCTTGATAGAATTATGTTCAACGAAAAAAATAGAATAAGTATTTGGAGCAGATTTAGCTATTTTGCATAAAGTATCTAAAAAAAGGGATTGTTCGAAAATGCATTGGAGTGGGACACAAATTCTTCTCCAAAGAACGGGAAAAGGTCTTATTGTTATATAAGTTTGAATATCAATTTGCTTATAGTATTATAATGTCTTAAAATAATAATGGAAATGTTCTTCTAATGGTTTTTTTTTTATATTGGTGATTGTTAAATTATTTGATAAGTAATTAATAAAATAGCTTTATAGGAGCTAGATTTGTGGTCTATTTGTTTGTGCTCAATTATTTTGTATTGTAATATTTTTTAATTTTTAAAACATTAAAAATATATGAAATACATAATATCACAATATTATCAATATCACAATTTGACTTGCTATGAAAAATATCTCCTACTTATCATATGAAATACATGTTGCATATATATTGATTTTAGTTTTTTTATTAGATAAATATTGTTGCATATTTGACATTTTTTTAGAATTGCAGGTAATGTGTAGTTGTATACTTAAAATCAGATGGTATGCTAAAAGAAGGCTTAAAGCTGGGGCATTTATTGGGAAGACAATAGTTCAGAGCCTGTATAATAACCATGGGGCATATTATCATCACATCCTTGGATTCACATTGTTGTTACACAATATTGTAACATTGAATTTCATGCCCAACATTTTCCGTTTAACACATTAGTAAACATGTTAAGAAATACAACACTATTGGCTACACCATTGCACCTCATCCGATGCAACTGCTAGTTTAATACAACTCTAGAAAGGTCTTTGAGCTATATGGGAAATTGTACATATAAATAATAATAATAATAATAAAACTATAAATGACAGTTGCCAACACCAAATCTTTCTAGTAAAATGTGAACTCTAAAATAGACCGTGGACATCTAATATAATAGAATGATTTTTTGTGGGTTTTTAAATTAACATTTGAAGAAGACAAGAAGGCTTACATAAATAACATTTAAATTTATCATGTATATAATGGCCATCGTATCTCAGGATCTCCACAAAGCAACACACATCAACACATACCTTGCACAAAGCTTGAGCAATGGTCATCTCCATCCATATATGTCCTATAATTGATATTTGAAGAATAATCTAGAATCCAAATAATCTAGAATCCATTCACTTGGTCTACTCCATGAGCCATATACATACCAATAATTAGAAATAAAAACCTTTATAATGTTTTAGTTTGTGTATTTATTTCCCATGCTTTCTGATTACTCTGGGGGAAAACATTACAAATGTTTTAATTTTCGCCTCGTATTATTATTGATTGGGCACAATCTACTTGCTAATTTATTTTAAATAGAAAAATACAAAGCTTTTTAAGAAAAAAATATCAATATTTTTTAGCTCTTATTTAAGATAATTTTTTTGTTTGAAATGTTTTCATTAACACAAATTTCAACCAAAAACTAATATCAAAAGTGATAACATGAAAACATAAATTCACCGCTTTATAACTAGGGATTAAAAAAATATACAATTCACAATTCTTATTAGCAATCCAATGTATTTCTTTTCCAGAGGTGAAAGAAAAGTAATCTAGTGTTTGTCAAAAATAATGACACTCTTTATGTAAGAATTATCTTCATTACATTAACAAGGTAGGTGGTCATAAAAATTTGAGGAAGAATTAAATTAAATTTGTGAATGAAATTGCTTTAACAAAACTCAAACCCTACCAACAAACTCACAGATCCACTCAAATTTCAATCAATTGAAGTCAATTACTAATAAGCAATAAAAATTAACTAACACATAATCTAAGTAATTACAAAGAACACTAACATATAGTCCAAGTAATTATAAAGAACAATAAAGCAATTGAAAACTTGAGCAGTGAAGGAAAGGAAAGGATTTTTCTATAGTCCACATTATCAACCATCTATTTTTGGGTCTACATATGGTGACAATAATACGGGGAGATACCTAACTATGCTACAAACAAGACATACATACCCTACCCCGTGTGGAATTTGAACTTGTGACCCCTCTCTCTTTCAAGAGTGCAAGTTTTCCACCACCAGACCAACTCAAAGTGTCTCCATCTTATTAGTACTTGTCATTAGGCATAGTACTATTACAATGAGTTTTGTTAACTAGTGATTAAAAATACTTGTTTCCACCCATTAAAATCAATTATTTTTATATTTTATTATAAAATTAAAATTCTTTATAGTATAAATGTATATTTGTTATGTTGATAAATTAACTTTGTTAATTTACAACTATCTCACTGGCTAACAAAATTAGAATCTTGTACAAAAATTTCACAAAAATACTATGAGAAACATTATGTTTGTGCAATTTTTGAGATAATTTTTTAGGTCACACTCCAAGTCTAGTAACAATGTTCAACATTTAAACATTAGTATGTGAATTACCATGCTTGATTAATTTAAATAAAATGAAATCCTTCTCACCATATTAAATTTTTTGTCTTATTTATTGTGAAATCCATCACTATTGTACCGCTTGCATTCACATTTGTTGATCCATGCAATCTTTGCTACTAAATTCAATGAGAATTTCCCTAACACATTGATGGTTTTCCTATGAAATTTATATACCTTTCTTTTGGGGGAACATTGTTTAAATTTAGCAAAATTTATGGGTATTTTAATAAGATATTTTCACCTTCACATTTGCCTTGCCGAGCACAACACTACCCACTGCCTCTCCATTGGACTTTCTTCACATTTTATCATACAATGATTATCCTTTTTTTTTATAAACAATAGGCCATGACCAAATTAGTTAATTAATAATCAACCTATTTTATGACCCATCTTGATGCAGGAGCATCCTAGGATTCTTGGCAATCCTGTATCAACCAAAAATATGTTTGTCTTTGAAGGTAGATTGTTAGTTTTGATCTTGGTTGGTGGAGTACTTGCTCGGTTTGGGAGACTGGTTGCTCAGTTTCAGTGGTTACTAGGGTGCTCGGTCTCTAAAGAACGCTCAGTAACTGAAGGTGTCGATTCGCTGGTGCTCGGTGATAACTGTGTTCCTCGGTCATGCTTAGCATGGTCGGTGTCTGGCACTCGGTTATTTCTCTGTTGCTCAGTGTTCTTGCTTACCGACTTGGTTTGTTTGGTTGGATCGGCTTGGCTGACTGGTTTCGTTGATTTGGGTCGCGCTGCTTGAGTTATGGGTTGACCGTTGGACATGAGAGGACCTAGATCTGCCATGTTGCATTCTTCTATGCTGATTTGATGACCGTTTGGGGCCATCTTGGAGAGTTTATTTTATTTGTAAGGCTATTTGAGAGCTGACTGATGTTTTAGCATTTAATATTTATTTGTAAGGGTTAATTATTTCATCAGCTGACTTGTGGCTGGAAATCAATAATTATAGGATGCTTGGGTAGTTGTTTAGGAGGGAGATAGTTGGAAGGAAAGTTTGTGGCCTGCGAGCTTATAAATAGGAAGATTGCTTGGAAGTTTGAGTACAAGTTTAGATCTCTCCTGGATGCCTACCAGTGTGTTGCGTGTTGTAGACCTAGGCTAGCTGAATACTGATGTTGTAGAAAAGATTTGGATCCTGCGAGATCTTGTAGGCCGTTACTTGCTTTGTATTTGGCTGTAACCGGGAAGGCCTTACAGCCCGACACATTGCATGTAATCAGTGATTTGATGAATAAAGACTTTTGTTCTATTTCATATTTGTTGTTGTTGTTGTGTATTTCTGCTACGTATTGGTTTGGTTGCAAGTTCGGTTAGTCCTTAATTGGATCCACCAACCTTGACTACGTCAAGTGGTATTAGAGTGAGGTTGGTTCTTGTTTGAGAAAAGTTTGTTCCTATTGGAGTCGAGTTGATCTTGTATGTTTGCATCTAGATCTTGATTTGAAGATGCCTCTGAGGAGAAATTGTGAGATCTCAGAGGAAAAGGAAGCTACTAGATAATTCAATCTTGATGATTTTAGGGCTTTGCAGAAACAAGTGCAAGATTTGCAAGATGAATTAAAAAAGAAGAAGCCTACCTTGAAAGAGGATAGTGATGATGAATATGAAGAAGATGATTTTGAAGAAGTTGTGGAAGAAGCTAGAGATCCTGAGGAGAATAGAATTTTGAAAGCTAAGTCTAAGACTGGGAAAAAACCTAACATTGAAGTTTCTGCATTTGTTGGAAGCCTTAGGCCAGAAGAATTGATTGATTGGATCAATGAGATTGATGAGTACTTTGAGTATGAAGAAATAGAAGATCCCAATAGAGTTAGATTTGCAAAGACTAAGTTGAAAGGTCATGCAAATATCTGGTGGAGAGAAGTTCAGTTGGAAAGAGGTAGAAGAGGAAAAGAAAATATCACTAAGTGGAACTGAATGGTGGATAAGTTGAAGAAGCAATTCATTCTGGTGGATTATGAATTGGACATGTTTAAGAAAATGCAAGCTTTGAAGCAGACTAACAAATCGGTACAGGAGTATACCGAGAAGTTTTACAGAATCTTGATTAGGACTGGTCATTCTGAAGCTGATAAAGAGAAGGTTGCTAGGTATGTCTATGGTTTGAGACCTAGTATTCAGGAAGAGTTACTTACTGTGCGGATGACAACAATTGGTGATGCTTATCAGATGGCATTAAAGATTGAAGAGAAGCTAAATAAGAATTATGAAGGAAAACAAAACAATAGGAACCGAGGTGGTAAAACTGGCGAGGCAATTGCTGAAAGTAATGTGATAGAGAATCCTAAGAATACTGATGTGGGATCTAGTAGTGGTCAAGTTACTAAGAATGCTGGACAGAGAGGAAGGTGGAAGAATGAGTCCACTGATACTTGTTATAACTGTGGTGAAGTTGGTCATAGAAGTTTTTATTGACCTAAGAAAAGGGTGGCACTGGCTGCTGAAGAAGATATTGTGAATGTTGCAAAAAAAGGTGACACTTATCACTAGGAGGTTAGCTACATGTGTCCATGAACTGGTACAAAGAAGGAATTTGTTCAGGACCAGATGTAAGTGCAAGAATAAGACATGTAATTTTATAGTTGATGGTGGCAGTTCTGAGAACTTTGTTTCAGATGAAATGGTTAGTAAATTGAGTTTGGAAAGAAGGAAGCATCCTAATCCTTATCAGGTTAGTTGGATACAAGATGTTTCTAAGGTTAGAGTTAAAGAACAATGCTTGGTTTATTTTCAGATTGGATCTTACCATGATGAGATATTGTGTGATGTATTGCCTATGGATGCTTGTCATCTGTTGCTCAGTAAACCTTGGTAGTTTGACAGGAATGTTTTGTTTGATGATCATGCTAACACTTATGTAATTAGGCATGAAGGAGCTTGGCATAAGATGATACCTTTACAGGAAACAAGGGTTAAGGGATGTGGAGTTATCAGGTGTTGTCCTTATGACAAACCTCAGGAGCAGAGGGTTGATAAACCTATTCCTGCAAAACCTAGTTTGAAGGAGAAGGAGAATGATATTTCTGAAGAGTTTGTTGAGATTAAGAGACAGATGATCTTTTTGATAGAGATGGTACATTAGATGGTGACATTCATGACACAAAAAGATGCAGATGATATTGAGTTGATTGAGGAGTCTGGAGAGGATGAACCTTACCAAGACACTGATGTGGTCGGTAGTGGTCAGAGTCGGTTGTTATCAATTGTCGACCGAAAGGATAAGCAAAGTGGAAAGCAGAAGAACTTGCTGTAGGGAGAAATGAATGAAGTGAAGACTACTTGGGATGAAGGACAAGAGGAGATATGGGTTAAGAACAGATTTGGCATACCTGTTTTGATTCCCTTGAGGTGTTCCTGATTTCCTTATGAGAAAATATTTCTTACCCGGGGTGTCTGATGCAGGAGCATCCTAGGATTCTTGGCAATCCTATATCAACCAAAAATATGTGTTTGTCTTTGAAGGTAGATTGTTAGTTTTGATCTTGGTTGGTGGAGTACTTGCTCAGTTTCAGTGGTTACCGAGGTGCTCAGTCTTTGAAGAACGCTCGGTAACTAAAGGTGTCGGTTCATTGGTGCTCGGTGATAATTGCATTCCTCGGTCATGCTTGGTATGGTCGGTGTCTAGCGCTCAGTTATTTCTCTGCTGCTCAGTGTTCTTGCTTACTGACTTGGTTTGTTTGGTTGGATCAGCTTGGCCGATTGGTTCCGTTGATTTGGGTCGCACTCCTCGAGTTATGGGTTGACCGTTGGACATGAGAGGACCTAGATCTAGCGTGTTGCATTCTTCTATGAGGATTTGATGACCGTTTGGGGCCATCTCGGAGAGTTTATTTTATTTGTAAGGCTATTTGAGAGTCGACTGATGTTTTAGCATTTAATATTTATTTGTAAGGGTTAATTATTTCATCAGCCGACTTGTGGCTGGAAATCAATATTTATAGGATGCTTGGGTAGTTGTTTAGGAGGGGGATAGTTGGAAGGAAATTTAGTGGCCTATGAGCTTAGGAACAAGAAGATTGCTTGGAAGTTTGAGTACAAGTTTAGATCTCTCCTGGATGCCTACCAGTGTGTTGCGTGTTGTAGACCTGGGCTAGTTGAATACTGATGTTGTAGAAAAGATTTGGATCCTGCGAGATCTTGTAGGCCATTACTTGCTTTGTATTTGGTCGTAACCAGGAAGGCCTTACAGACTGACACATTGCATGTAATCGATGATTTGATGAATAAAGACTTTTGTTCTATTTCAGATCTGTTGTTGTTGTTGTGTATTTCTGGTGCATATTGGTTTGGCTGCAAGGTCAGTCAATCCTTAATTGGATCCACCAACCTTGATTGCATCACATCTCACTAGGAGCACTGGTAGGAAAGAGGTACACAGATAAAACCTTCGGTCTTGACTAAAAAAAATTGAAATTTTTTTATAGTTACATCTTTTTACAAAACTTATCGTTTAACAAATACGAGGTGATATAGAGAAATTCAATGTCCTTGTTTATATATTGTAACCATGAGCTACCACAACATTACACAATTTATTGTGACCCATCCTAACTACAATAGCTAAATCAGAGACAAGTTGGCCAAGAAAGCCTCCCTATATCTCCACCCATTATCCTAAGTGACTACTAGACTGTCACTTTGTTTATTTTATTTGGTACAAAGTCCTTATTTTGGTTGCAATCATACACAACAAACTTCCCTAGCCACATTGGTTAGTATTGATGAAATTTCTACCATTCAAA